>CM065776.1:162867187-162922187 GCA_033296515.1 Macrochelys suwanniensis | reverse complement strand
CTGGGAGCTAGCTCTCTATACTGGAGCAGGGGGAAATCTTCAAGGTAGCCCAGAAAGTGGCTGAGAACCAAACCCAGAGGGTAGGCTGAAGAGGTCATGAAGGGCTGAAGAATCTTTTCATTTATTGGAACTTTTTAGATGGAATTTGTTACTCCTCCCAGTTACCCCAGAAGGGATTAAGTTTGTTTTGTGCATTGGCTGGGGGACCAGTCTCTAGTACTGACCTGTGTTTGGAAAGCTGAGGAGACCCTCCTTGGGGAAGGCAGCCGAGGCAGGAAGCACTGGCAGTGTCACACTTGAGAAGCAGGGTGTGTTATAAAGTGGCCATACCCCACAACAGGACTGCTGACGCGAGGGAAACTGTCAAGGTTGTCTTGAAACTTCTCATATCAAGGCTTCAAAGATGGCACCTTCAATGATGTGAGTCCTGTGGAACAGTTGCCTGAAAATATTTATGTACCATGCAACATTTCATAACATGTATATGTGCAGTATATTGTCAGAAGAAGATGGGAAATACTGTGCTCCTAAATATATTGGATGCTATAAACGTAGTGGCAAATGCATTTAAAAAACAAAATAAAGGTTAGGGGGAAGAAAAAACTTCTGTTAAGGCCATGCAGCATGTCAGGTGGCAAAGCTGGGAATAGAACTGTAGGTAGCCTGAGTCTCAAGCCTGTTCACTAGACTGCCAGCTCTTCAATCCCACTCCTCCAGAGGGCTCTATTCACAACGGAGTAAGCAATCTGGATTGGAATTTCCTTCAGTGCTACGTATACAACAGGCACACTTAGAGTTCATTCTAGGGTTAGAAAAAGTCAATTTTTCAGAGAGATTCCCTATTTAAAATGGGGTTTATTGCTTGAACACATAGCATCCCTGGGACCAGAAGGATCTCTTTAAATGTAGCACCCTACTTTGCTTTGTTGTCCTCCCACTGACCTTTTTTGCTTTTTCATATTTGAGTTCATATATTTGTATTACTGTAGTACCTAGGAGCCCCGGTCATGGATCAGTATACTGGCATTATACAAATACAGAACAAAAACACAATCACTTTTTGCTCTGGCCTCCACATCAATAAAACAATCTTTATAAAATTGCTTTTGTGAGGTTTTACTCCATATTCTTTATGAAAATATGCTTATAATATGGATCTGACATAACTGAGATATACTTTATGCAAGATGGCTCATGTGAGATATCATTGGAAAGGTTATGATTTACTGAATGTATCATCCGATGTATATGCCTGTATCGTTTCTGTGTCTGAAGTTAATATTTCTAACTGTGTATCTGTATTTCAAATGTGTTACTTTGGGTGTCACCCCCAACTAACCCTTCAGGTACAACAATGGAAAAACCAGACAGGGCTAATGGGCCATTAGCGGAGACAATGGACTGTGAAAGAGCTTAGTCTTCCCGTGGATGCTTCAGACAGCCTATGAGTAATGGCTGCCACAGCCCTGCAGAGACCTGGGTCTGAGTCACCTAGTACTGGACCCACCCCTTGGAATGCCAGTGTTCTTCCACTGGAAGACAAAGGGTTCCCACCATACACAAGCTATATAAGGCGGGGGAGTGACATCATCGAGGTTGTCTCCTGCCTCCCAACCCAAAGAGACACTGAAAAGCACCTGGAAACAAGAACTGAACTGAGGGGAGAAGGGTTGAACCCAAGCTGGAAGGGTGTTTAGCTTGTGAGGAATAATACCTGAGGTCTCAAGAGGGAGACCAGTGCAGCTGCCTTTCAAGACTTCCTGTAATCTGCCTGCAACAATATCTAGGGTAAGAAAGTACGATCTGTAACCAATTTCTTTAGTGAAACAAGCTTAGTTTGCATCTTTGGTTTTATTTGCTTAGTAATCTGCTTTGTTCTGTTTGCTACCCCCACTTAAAATCTGCCTTTTATCGTTAATAACATTTGTTTAGTTTATTATTAAACCCAGTTTCTGTTATTTCCAAGGGTGGGGGGAGGGGCAAGAAGTTGTACATACCTTCCTCCACATTGAGAGAGGAGGCAGATTTCATAATATACCTTTTGGGTCTGCACTCTAGGGAGGTGGACACCTGAGTGCTGGGCCAAGCCCCTTATGCTGAGTCTTCTCAGAGCTGATCTCAGTGTCTATCATTCTGGAGGGGCGTGCGTGTGCGTGTGTGTGTGTTGGAGGAGGCTTAATAGCCTGGTTCGGCAAGACAGGTAAAAAGGGTGCCCAGTCTGGGCACAACAGGTGGGCTCAGTGGTAGCTCAGCACATCAGGGGCAGCCTAAGGGGGGCAACCCATCACAGCTTTTACTTCCTGTAACTTTGTGCATGCACACAAAATAAAATGTGAGATATTTATAAATAGACCAACTGGGTGGAAGGGAAAAATGTGTGGTGGGTTTGGAGTTTTTCTAAGATCCATTTTTCCAGATGATCCAGAGTCTGCCATGTCAGCAAAAATGCTCTCCAAACTGAAGCAGACTGAAAAAAAGATGTTTCTTATTGTTCCATGAAAGCCTGCTCTTTATGGTTTCATTTTAATAAAAATTTCCCAAAGAGTTTCCATGTCTTCTAATTACATTTGTAACAGCTAAAAAATGCAAGATTGGAAATCCTTTACAGGAGTTTGCAACTACCACCTTTTTAATCCACCAAAGTAATATGCTGTGAATATAGCTGGCTTTGTGGTGGAAGTATAGCATCTCTGGGATTGGTCTGGAAGGTCTTGGATTCTGAAATCCGTAATACTGAATGGGGATGAGCAAATGGATTTCAGGATCTAGGACCAACACTTGGTTTTGAGAGGTAAGTCTCGTGGTGCCCAGTGTACAATACTTCCTTTCCAATCTGCGATGAGACTTTTTCCCTCCATGGCCCAGTTAGCTATATGTTATATGAGTCCTATATTACACAGGTAGTAAGCCAAGGCCACTACCATTGTCATAAGAACCATTGCCATGGTCTAACTTTTTCAATGTTCTATTTTGAGAACGTCTTAAGGAGAGTCATTCACTTCCTCTACTTAAGAGGTAAGAAAAAGCAAGATCTAGTGGTAAAATCACAGGACTAGGAATCAGGAGATTTAGGGTTCTATTCCTGACTGCCATAGATTTGCTGTGATGTCATGCAAGTCACAGCCTCCCAGTCTTGGGTTCTCCATCAGTAAAATGGGAATCTTAACACTTCATTAATGATGGTAAAGCAGTTTGGGATCCTCTTCACCCAGTGTCTTGGAGGCTAAAAATGCAGGCTGTAAGCAGGAGGGACAGAGCAGCCAGGAGCAGTGGCTCTTGTTTGAAGCAGGATCTCCTTGGGCTCCTTCCTATGCAGCAGCAGGGACAGCTGCTAGAAGGACTAACTCTTGTCCAGAACCCACTCCATATCTTTCCACTAGCACCCCCAATAGGATCTTCTCGAACCTCCATAAATTCCTCCATAAATTCCTCCATATTCGCTGGGGGCAACAGAGACTGAGCAGAAGCTCTTGTTGGAAAGCAAAACCGCCTCAGTGGACATCTCACCTCTACCCATAACATCACTGCTTCAAAACTCTTCTTAGCTCAGGATCACTTCTCCCACCGCATTCCAGGCTGCCTCCCTACTTTTGATAATAACTCTCCAAATCTGGATCCAGCTTTCATACAAGTTCTCTTCGCCCTCCTGTGGCTTTTGTCCCTTCTGTCAAGATGTGGCTCTCCAACATTTTTTCTCTCTCCCCCTATGCTCCCACCTCTGTCCTTCTTTTGTCTTCGTCTGGATTTCCTGTTCTGTTCTCTAAGAAACTTATGTTATGCTCCACAGCCTATTTATTGCCTACCCCTCCTCCTCTTTGCTGACATTGAAACCTGGCTCTTTCTTTCTTAGAATCCGTCTTCATTTTTGCCTCCTCCTTATCTGGCTCCACCTCACCCAGTGGTCACAGCAACACTTTAGGGGTCTTTCTCTCCTGCGTACGAGTTTCCAGCTTCTTCTCCTTCTCCTTCTTGCTCCTTTTGCCTTTGACTTCCACTCCACCTCATTGGTGTGTGTTTGCTGCCCTCATAGACCCCTGTACATCTTCTATTTTCTCCTCTTTCCACAATTCCCTACTTCATAGTAGGCTACGTTTAATGACTTACATGATTCCACTGCTGCTTGAACCTCGCAGTAACCTCTTTATTTGATTGGTTTTGGATTGACTTTCCCCATTACACTGTCAAGGAAACTGTTTAGCTGGACTCATGTTGTGTGCTCTCTCTGATCACTGGTCAACTCTTCTACACCCTTACACATGGAGCCAAAGTCGCTAATGATTCTTTAGGGGTTGAAAACTTCTATTAATGGGTGGGAGAATGTCAAAATATTCTCAGTCTTGGTCCAGTGTCTTATTCAATAGGCCATTCTGCCTCCAAAATGCTATAGTGCGTCATTATGAATATTATCCCCACTTACTTCTAGGGGCTTTGAAAGAGAGAGAGGGGATGTATGTCTTAAGCGTCCAAGTGTCTCCATAATCCCATTATTTTATCCCTTGTCCCTTCCTTCTAGTCTATCCTAGCATTTTCATAGACTCATAGACTTTAAGGTCAGAAGGGACCATTATGATCATCTAGTCTGACCTCCTGCACAATGCAGGCCACAGAATCTCACCCACCCACTCCTGGAATAATCCTCTCACCTATGTCTCAGCTATTGAAGTCCTCAAATCATGGTTTAAAGACTTCAAGATGCAGAGAATCCTCCGGTAAGTGACCCGTGCCCCATGCTGCAGAGGAAGGCAAAAAACCTCCAGGGCCTCTGCCAATCTACCCTGGAGGAAAATTCCTTCCCGACCCCAAATATGGCGATCAGCTGAACCCCGAGCATGTGGGCAAGACTCACCAGCCAGACACCCAGGAAAAAGTTCTCTGTAGTAACTTCTAACATCCCATCATTGACCATTGGTCCTATTTACCACTGATGGCAATTAATTGACCTTTGACTAAGATCATGTTATCCCATCAAACCATCCCCTCCATAAACGTATCTAGCTTAATCTTGAAGCCAGTTAGGTCTTTTGCCCCCACTGCTTCCCTTGGAAGGCTGTTCCAGAACTTCACTCCTCTGATGGTTAGAAACCTTCGTCTAATTTCAAGTCTAAACTTCCTGATGGCCAGTTTATATCCATTTGTTCTTGTGTCCACATTGGTACTGAGCTGAAATAATTCCTCTCCCTCCCTGGTATTTATCCCTCTGATATATTTAAAGAGAGCAATCATATCTCCCCTCAGCCTTCTTTTGGTTAAGGTAAACAAACCAAGCTCCTTGAGTCTCCTTTCATACGACAGGTTTTCCATTCCTCGGATCATCCTAGTGGCCCTTCTTTGTACCTGTTCCAGTTTGAATTCATCCTTCTTAAACATGGGAGACCAGAACTGCACACAGTATTCCAAATGAGGTCTTACCAATGCCTTGTATAACGGTACTAACACCTCCTTATCTCTACTAGAAATACCTCGCCTAATGCATCCCAAGACCGCATTAGCTTTTTTCACGGCCACATCACATTGGCGACTCATAGTCATCCTGTGATCAACCAGGACTCCGAGGTCCTTCTCCTCTTCTGTTACTTCCAACTGATGCGTCCCCAGCTTATAACTAAAATTCTTGTTATTAATCCCTAAATGCATAACCTTACACTTCTCACTATTAAATTTCATCCTATTACTATTACTCCAGTTTACAAGGTCATCCAGATCTTCCTGTAGGATATCCCGATCCTTTTCTGAATTGGCAATACCTCCCAACTTTGTGTCATCTGCAAACTTTATTAGCACACTCCCACTTTTGGTGCCGAGGTCAGTAATAAAAAGATTAAATAAAATTGGTCCCAAAACTGAACCTTGAGGAACTCCACTAGTAACCTCCCTCCAACCTGACAGTTCACCTTTCAGTATGACCCGCTGTAGTCTCCCCTTTAACCAGTTCCTTATCCACCTCTCAATTTTCATATTGATCCCCATCTTTTCCAATTTAACCGATAATTCCTCATGTGGTACTGTATCAAATGCCTTACTGAGATCGAGGTAGATTAGATCCACTGCGTTTCCTTTATCTAAAAAATCTGTTACTTTCTCAAAGAAGGAGATCAAGTTGGTTTGGCACGATCTACCTTTTGTAAAACCATGTTGTAATTTGTCCCAATTGCCATTGACCTCAAGGTCCTTAACTACTTTCTCCTTCAAAATTTTTTCCAAGACCTTGCATACTACAGATGTCAAACTAACAGGCCTGTAGTTACCCGGGTCACTTTTTTTTCCCTTTCTTAAAAATAGGAACTATATTAGCTATTCTCCAGTCAAACGGTACAACCCCTGAGTTTAGAGATTCATTAAAAATTTTTGCTAATGGGCTTGCAATTTCATGTGCCAGTTCCTTTAATATTCTTGGATGAAGATTATCTGGGCCGCCTGATTTACTCTCATTAAGCTGTTCAAGTTTGGCTTCTACCTCGGATATGGTAATATCTACCCCCACATCCTTATTCCCATTTGTCATGCTGCCACTATTCCTAAACTCCTCATTAGCCTCCTTAAAGACTGAGGCAAAGTATTTGTTTAGATATTGAGCCATGCCTAGATTATCCTTAACCTCCACTCCATCCTCAGTGTTTAGTGGTCCCACTTCTTCTTTCTTTGTTTTCTTCCTATTTATATGGCTATAAAACTTTTTACTATTGGTTTTAATTCCCTTTGCAAGGTCCAATTCTACATGCCTTTTAGCCTGTCTCACTTTATCCCTACATGCTCTGACCTCAATAAGGTAGGTTTCTTTGCTGATCCCTCCCATCTTCCACTCCTTGTATGCTTTCTGTTTTTTCTTAATCACCTCTCTGAGATGCTTGCTCATCCAGCTTGGTCTAAAACCCCTGCCTATGAATTGTTTCCCCTTTCTTGGGATACAGGCTTCTGATAGCTTCTGCAACTTTAACTTGAAATAATCCCAGGCCTCCTCCGCCTTTAGGTCCATAAATTCTTTAGTCCAATCCACTTCCCTAACTAATTTCCTTAATTTATTAAAGTTAGCCCTTTTGAAATCAAAAACCCTAGTCTCAGATTTATTTTTGTTTATCCTTCCATTTAGTTTGAACTGAATTAGCTCATGATCACTCGAGCCAAGGTTGTCCCCTACAACCATTTCTTCAATGAGGTCCTCACTACTCACCAAAACCAAATCTAAAATGGCATCCCCCCTTGTTGGTTCAGCAACTACCTGATGAAGGAATTCATCAGCTATCACATCTAGGAAAATCTGAGCCCTGTTATTATTACTAGCACTTGTTCTCCAATCTATATCTGGGAAGTTGAAGTCTCCCATGATCACACAGTTCATATTAGTATTTACTTCCTTAAAAACATTAAAGAGGTCTCTATCCATATCCAAATTAGATCCCGGTGGTCTATAGCACACCCCAAGCACTATCCCAGGGGAGGCTCTAGTAGTTTTCTTCCCCAATGTGATTTTTGCCCAGACAGACTCTGTCTTATCCATTCCATCACTTTTTATTTCTTTACAGTCTACCTCATCATTGATATACAATGCTACTCCCCGACCTTTACCTTTATTTCTATCTTTCCTAAACAGCACATACCCTTCAATACCTGTACTCCAGTCATGACTACTATTCCACCATGTTTTGGTTATTCCTATGATATCTGGTTTCACTTCCTGGACCAGTAGCTCTAATTCCTCCATTTTGTTACCTATGCTCCTCGCATTGGTGTACAAACATCTTAATTTTTGCTGTTTGGCCTCACTCACATTCCTTACCCAATTTGGTATGGACATTGTACTGCCAGTATGACCTATTTGACTAGTATCCACAATGCCCTTCCTCCTTATGTCCATTCTCCTACCCCCGGCTATATCCTCTCTTACTTGGTTGTCTTCCCTCTCAATGTTAAAATCCAGCGTGGAGATTACCTGGACATCTCCCAACCGTCTCCCCCAAATTCCTAGTTTAAAGCTCTCTTGATCAGTTGTGCCATCCTCCATCCTAGAAGTCTATTTCCTTCCCTACTCAGGTGAAGTCCATCCCGAGAGAACAGTCCTCTGTCCATGAATGCCTCCCAGTGGCCATACATCCCAAAGCCCTCCTTGTAGCACCAATCCCTGAGCCATCTGTTGATCATCATAATCCTGTCACACCTTTGTTGCCCTTCTCTAGGAACAGGCAGAATCCCACTGAAGATTACCTGAGCCTCGATTTCCTTAAGCGTCTTCCCCAGCCTGGCATAGTCCCCCTTGATTCGTTCCAGTGAGAATCTAGCCGTGTCATTTGTTCCTACGTGAAGGATGATCAATGGATTCTTTCCCGCTCCCTTTAGGATCCTCTTCAACCTCAGGTCCACATCCCGTATCTTAGCACCCGGTAGACAGCACACCCTTCTGTTCTCTGGATCAGCTCTGGTTACAGGCCTGTCTATTCTTCTCAGTAAGGAGTCCCCAATCACGTAGACCTGCCTTTTCCTGGTGACAGTGCGATTCTCCAGTCTATCCCCTGTTCCCTCTGGCTGCAAGTCCTTTCCATTCCTATTTTCCCTTGTAATCCTCTTCAACCCATCCTGTATCCTCCTGGGGCTCATGTTTGGTGTTGTCCCCATCGACTCTTCCCCTTCTTCTATGGGACTAACCGCTCTTCTCTTCTTCCTTGCCCTTCCACCTTCAGTGACCACCTGCTGTACCCCTTCTTCATTCTCCAACTCTGCAAACCTGTTCTTGAGCTCTATTTCTCCTTCACTGGCCCGTCTTTTCCTCTGCCTGGTTCTCTTAGTCACATGCTTCCACTGTCCATTTTCTTCACCCGGCAGTCCCCCCTCAGAGGCCTTTGATCCTGCTTCCATCTGCATCTCTGAGCTTTCCCCGTCAGCCACCTCGTGCCTTTCCTCCATCAACTGCTCGAACCCCCGTCTAAACTCAACCAGAGTTTCCACCTGCATCTCCAATCCTCGGATCTTTTCTTCCATCAGCTCTATCAGGCGGCACTTCATGCAGACAAAACTCTTATCAGGTACCCCCTCCAGAATCATATACATACCGCAGGTGCCACATCTAGTCATCCTCATTGTGTCCTCCACTGCTTGGCTCATGACCACTGCTGCCTCTATATCTGCCAGCCTTCTCACCTAAATCCTGTTAGTCCGGAAAACACAAAACAAACCACAACACCACCACCTACAGCAGAACAAACACCAAACAAATCCCAAAATACAGACTCCCCTTAGAAACTCCCACTCAAACTCCCCTGTTTACAGCTCTGTTTGCTGGCTCCTGTGCCGCTGCAGCTGTCTGTGCCGCTGCCTGACTGGCTGGCTGCCTTTATAGGACCCCTGATCAGCGAAGCCCCACCCCCTAATTAGGGCTCAGCTGCTCTCCCAGCACACTGCCCCTACAAGCCTCTACACATCCAAACAATACAAATACAAGACCAAAAACAAATACCTTCTCCTCCAACAGAACTCCCACTCAAACTCTCCTTCCATCTCCTTCCATTTCTTTACACAGACCCCAGATGTGCTACCCTCTGCACAGCCCCGAGTAAATCAATGGCGCTCCTCAATGGTGCTTCCCATGGTAATGCATTCAATTGCAGGTTCTGGGCTATAGCCTGTTAGATCCTTGAGAGAGGGAATACCTTGTAATAAAGTGTCATTAATGTTTATGCAGCTATATCCATAATAACAGCCATTTTGCACCATCTCTTTCTGAGCAGAGCCCCTCGTTGTTTTATGTGGGTACTCTTCCATAAAAACTGATTACCTGATATGACACTATGCATATCTCTAGGGTACATAGGATAAAAAAATTTAGGTTCACAATTAGTTAAACTTTAAATCAACAACAATGGGCTCAGTTCTTACCATCCTGGTCTATTTCTCTGGGTTAACCTGCTTTTAGAGGAAGAAGATGGAGGATGCAATATTCCAGATGACCTAAAAGATTGTTTTGTGTTATCCATCCAATTATCCTGGGTGGGATTTTTTATCTGTGTCTATGTACTGAACAGTTCTAAAACAAATTACCGTGTAATATTGTTTCAAACATGATTTTGTATCACTGAAACAAAGCACACTGTAAACTGCAAAATAAAGAATAAAACCATAATTACTGCTTTCATTTATTTATACCATATTAATGTAACATAATTATCCAGCAGGCAGACAGAATCTTATGAATATTCAACAAAAAGCTACAGAATGGTTAGTTTTTATGTTCATTAGAATAACACTTTAAAGCAGCAAATCATTTTTCTTTGGTTTTTAAAGTAATGCTTTGAACTTTGTAATTGAAATAATGTACTCAGGCACCACAGACTTGGGGTACATACAACGATACTAGTGAATATTTTGGAATAGACAGAAGTGTCAAGTGGAGTGCCAGAGTGATCAGCATTTACGTACAAAGATTGCACAATCTGCCAACATTTCTCACTGGTTTTTTGTCATGTGAATTCCTATATATAAAGGACTCAGAAGGAATGGAGGCCCCAAATGAGGCCTTAGGCTTGAATCATAGTCCAAAAGAACAAAACAGAAAGGCAGGGGGAGGAGAGTTCTCTAATCATCCACTAGGTTATTGAGAATAGGCTATTGAAGTGCACAATGAAACCATCGGAACTGTGTGTCCAGTAAATAACTAAAAGGAGATGGTTTCAAACTTTCTGTGCCACTTAAATGTTTATATAGCCGATTAAAGAGAGTCACACAATTGTTCTAGTTTGTGTTTTCAACCCTGTATTATCATGTTCAGTTCAGATCACATTATGTTTGTGTAAGGAAAGGCTATAAACTCCTCAGATAAGGGAAACTGACTTAAGCTAACCATACATATGACACTTATTCTCCTTCTGAAAATGAACAGTTTAGCCTACCTCCACCATCTCAGAAAATAACTTTTTCTTATTTGTAGTCTTCCTGGGATAATCCAGAATCCTCATCTGAATTAATATTTGTGCTTGTATTATTGTATAAAGGAACATTTTGCTATTTATTATCATTTGCATGCCACCAAATAACCACTATAACTTTTGCGGATGAAATTAAAGACAGTCCTTACCCCAAAGAGCTTTTGTTTTAAAGAGCTGAAACATAGAAGGGGGAAGAGAAGCAACAATGAGAGTTAGTGTTTTAAATTAGTAACAGGTCATGCTAATGCCAGTCTCCCTAACACAGGCATAACTTCACCTCTTCCTCTTCCCCCATAGCTGTTTTAGTTTTTTTCTGTAGTTCTCATCATCACATTGTCTAACACCTGTAGATGTAGAAGAAAGTTTTAGGGTTTATAGGCTTTGCAATGGAAGGGTGTCTGAAGGGGGAGATGGTGGAGGTTTGTTAGATTAAATAGGATCTGTTGTTTCCCCCCTTAATCTGTACGAAAAATTCTTGCTTTATTGTGCAATGCAGCTAACAAATCAGTTGGATGATCCTAGGGTCATGGAATGAAAATATACACATGAGAACAAAATACCTGAGGTCCTGATCCTACAATGAGCTCCCGCCCAGGGCAGACTGCCATTCATAGATTCTAGGGCTGGAAGGGACCTCAAGAGATCATCAAGTCCAGCCCCCTGCCCTCATGGTAGGACCAAATACTGTCTAGACCATCCCCGATAGACATTTAGTTAACCTACTCTTAAATATCTCCAGAGATGGAGATTCCACAACCTCCCTGGGCAGTTTATTCCAGTGTTTAACCACCCTGACAGTTAGGAACTTTTTCCTAATGTCCTACCTAAACCTACCTTGCTGCAGTTTAAGCCCATTGCTTCTTGTTCTATCCTTAGAGGCTAAGATTAACAAGTTTTCTCCCTCCTCCTTATGACACCCTTTTAGATACCTGAAGACTGCTATCATGTCCCCTCTCAGTCTTCTCTTTTCCAAACTAAACAAACCCAATTCCTTCAGCCTTCCTTCATAGGTCATGTTCTCTAGACCCTTAATCATTCTTGTTGCTCTTCTCTGGACTCTCTCCAATTTCTCCACATCTTTCTTGAAATGCGGTGACCAGAACTGGACACAATACTCCAGTTGAGGCCTAACCAGCATAGAGTAGAGCGAAAGAATGACTTCTCGTGTCTTGCTCACAACACACCTGTTAATGCAGCCCAGAATCATGTTTGCTTTTTTTGCAACAGCATCACACTGTTGACTCATATTTAGCTTGTGGTCCACTGTAACCCCTAGATCCCTTTCTGCCGTACTCCTTCCTAGACAGCCTCCTCCCATTCTGTATGTGTGAAACTGATTGTTCCTACCTAAGTGGAGCACTTTGCATTTGTCCTTATTAAACTTCATCCTGTTTACCTCTGACCATTTCTCCAATTTGTCCAGATCATTTTGAATTATGACCCTATCCTCCAAAGCAGTTGGAATCCCTCCCAATTTGGTATCATCTCCAAACTTAATAAGCGTACTTTCTATGCCAGTATCCAAGTTGTTGATGAAGATATTGAACAGAGCTGGTCCCAAAACAGACCCTTGCGGAACCCCACTCGTTATACCTTTCCAGCAGGATTGGGAACCATTAATAACTACTCGCTGAGTACGGTTATCCAGCCAGTTGTGCACCCATCTTATAGTAGCCCCATCTAAGTTGTATTTCCCTAGTTTATTGATAAGAATATCATGCGAGACTGTATCAAATGCCTTACTAAAGTCTAGGTATACCACATCCACCGCTTCTCCCTTATCCACAAGGCTCGTTATCCTATCAAAGAAAGCTATCAGATTGGTTTGACATGATTTGTTCTTTACAAATCCATGCTGGCTATTCCCTATCACCTTACCACCTTCCAAGTGTTTGCAGATGATTTTCTTAATTACTTGTTCCATTATTTTCCCTGGCACAGAAGTTAAACTAACTGGTCTGTAGTTTCCTGGGTTGTTTTTATTTCCCTTTTTATATATGGGTACTATATTTGCCCTTTTCCAGTCTTCTGGAATCTCTCCTGTCTCCCATGATTTACCAAAGATAATAGCTAGAAGACAGATATATTAAAATATCATCTCTTTGATTTACCCACAGCAAATATATTTCAATGTTTTTTGTCCTACAATAGAGGTGAAGAGCTTTCTTTATGTCGGGCCAACCATCAATCAGTAGAATATATTGAATTTTTACCTATAATTTAATATGCAATTAATATTTATGTTCGACATTCAGGAGCTTTAAGGTGAAAGGATATAGTAGCAAAAATTCATCTTAAAAATGCACATTTACCATATGTACATAGGAGGTGAAGCAATAAGATATCAGTCTCAGTATCTGAATAGAAATTACCGTTATCTCCTGTAAAAACAACTGTTAGTGTAAACTAAAGGCATTTTGTGTTTGAGAGCTAGCATGCATTAGAAAAGTCAGAAAGCTCATTTTCCTCTAGTCTCCTCCAATAAAACTGATACAAGTGTGGCATACCTAAATAAACATCCCCAATATTTTTTGCATAAATGTAGAGCGACGCAAGAATCGAGATGCAAGTATTTAGCATTTATGGCGGAAGGAGATGGTTTATTTAACATGTCAAGGACTGCATCCCCTGAGAAAGAGGGATGCAGAGAGAGACTACTTGCTGAAATGACTAAACTTTTACAAAGTGTCTCCATGGCTGCTGTGTTAAACAGGTAATTCTTACAGCCATTGTGCACACTTTATGCTGAATTTAACGCCATTTCAGAGACCCTTTTGGGAGTATTTAGGCCACAATTACAGCAAGTGAAGATTCAAAATTAGCCAAAAGCATTTAATTTAATAGTGGAATTAAGTAGGCAGTACTGTAGGTATAGTGTGCTGGGGATAAGATAACTGAACCTGAAAATCTAATTTTACAAGGTTTGGGGTTTCAACCTTTTATCAATAAAATATTAGTGACCGAGTAAGAAAAAGAGTAATGTCTCTTCTTGAATACTATTGGTCACATGTTCTCATTGCATGATTATGTCAAATAGTTTGTGCACGTACTATAAAATCACAGACAACTTGTTTAGTAATTGATATCAAAATAGCAAAATCCTTTGAAAGCGATCTGAAGTTAATGGAAAAACTCCAATTGACTTCAATAGATTTCAGATCAGGACTTCAGTGAGACAGGCTATTACGTGCCATCCTGCATAGGTCCTATAGATGTTTGATCTATTACCAGTAGCACTAATTGGAATGATTTTCATATCAGTATTCTGAATCTGACTATTTTATCGTTAATCAGGATTCCCTGGAGTCAGATTAGGAAGGAAATGGCAGAATCTCAAGTCAGAGTCATAGTTCATGGGAGGGGAAGAGGAGGAGGATATTGAGCAAAAAGCTGACCTCTTCAACAAATCTGTAACTGAGTCAGAGCACGGAACTTGCATATCGTTTAATGTTTTTAAGCTGCATGAACCACTTTTTTTTTTAAACCCTGTATTCTGTTAGAGTAATGAGTGTACAGGCCCTTGGACCCATTTACAGGAGCTCTATCTAATCTGCATTTATACAAGACTCCTCCCTCTGGTATCCCAATTCTGCTAGGGCTTGACCAACCCTCAGGACAGGGGAGAATTGCTGTGCACCACTTCACAACCTCTCTGCAGCTGGGCCCCACAGAGCTTCTAAAGGATGAGCCCCTTGTCAGGGGCTGTATACAGTGTCTGTATTTTTGCTCTTCTCTCTAACCCCAGAAGGGGGGAGAGATCAAAGATGTAGAACAGAGGGCAGTTGTGTAGGGCTTTGAAGGTGAGGGTAAAATGGTGTGAGTGAGGAGAGCTATATGTTGTGGGCCTCACCATCGAGGGATGAATTGAGACTGACGGCAGACCTCCCAAGAAACTACTGGCAAAAAGCTGAAACTGGAGACCGATCAAGTTTATGTGACCTGGGCTGAGGTTCCAAAGATTAGTACCCCTGGTCCATGAAATAAGTCAGTATCCACTGATCCCAGTGGTAACTGTGTGGTTTTTTGTGTTTTTTTTTTTTAAATCAAATGGAGGAAAAAAATCAGAATAACAACCACAAAGTAATCTGTCAGTAACTAGTGTCTCTTAGCCAGTAACTCTGCTCTTACAGGCTAGTCTTGCTGTCATAGTTAGAGTTGACTGAATGGTGATAATTCAACATTTGTTTCCATTCCACATTGAAAGTGTGGGGTTTTTTTTCCCCCTTCAAACTTTTTTTCAAAATGGAATTGTTAAAATGTCCATTTTCAGATCAAAAACCAGAGGTTTGTAAAGTGACCAGAGAACGCTGGACCAAAAAAGCACTACCCAAGAAAAATGTACGATGTACCTCTGTACAACTTCTTGGCTTCAACAAAACAGCATATTTCAACACAATTTAATGTAGTGAAATGAATTTAATGAAACATTTAATGAAAATGTTCTCACTAGTTCCAGTCTCAATGGTTCCTTCTGTAGAGACTTGCCCAACCTCTGAGGTAGCTCTTCCACTTGGAACCTGTTTGTTGCTCCTGATGATTTTTCACTGTTAGTGACTAGAATGATATATGTTACTTCTGTTGGTTGTAGTCTGGATGTTCTAAAGTCGTCAATGCTAGTTCAAATTTCTTCTGCTCCTCCTGGAGGTCAGATTAACTTTTCTTGGTGATGAAGATGGTATAGCAGTAACCACGGCCAAGCTCACTTTGTTTGTTTGTTTGAAATCTAACACACTCTCACATTTGATTTTGCTCTCTTAGTCTTAGTATTTCTTTTATGAAATTTCCTGAAAGGCAGCTCTCTGAAATATTTCAGAGTTAATTGGTTCAAAAATCACCTTAGAGCTTTGTCACTTTGTCCTTCTGCTCATGACTCTCAAGAGTATATCTTCTCTAGTCTTTTGATAGCTACTTTAAGTTAACTGGAAAACACATTTGTAGGGGTCAGTGTACAGCTTCTCTACATGCTTGATCCTCATTAGATCAGGCATGTCTACACTTTTTTGAGTTGTGGTTGTGATTCCCAGCTTGAGGAGCCACATTTGTGCTAGCTCTCATTAGGATAGTACACTAAAAATAAAGTGCCACCATGGTAGCACAGATGGTGGGAGGGGTTAGCTACCCTGAGTATGTGCCTAGGGTCTTTGGAACAGCTAGCCCCACCTGCTGCTTGCGCTGCCCTGGCTACTATCTATCTAAATTTATTTGTGTGTGTGTGTGCATGCTCCAGGAAACACACTCATACTAATTCTGACTGAGCTAGAAGTCACACTCCCAGCTAGAAGTGGAGACATTTGTAGACTTTATTGACCAAATATGAGGGGAATGTCTGCAATGGCCTTTACCAACTTAACTACATCAAGGTAATTGGCAACCGGAAGTGTAGTGAAGACAACCCTAAGTGGTCAGTCTAATAAAGTATTGTGTCTTGTGATATAGTAACAATGCTTGCTTTCATATCAGTGAAAAAATATTTCCAGGATCTCTTAAATGCACCGATCAAATGTTTTGAGCCTATTTCACATAATGTTTTTCATTTTAACATTTAGCGGTTGCTAATCATTGTTTACACGGTTCCTGAGATTCCTTTTACAGTTTGTTCCAATATCGTTTTTTAAATTAACCTTTTTAAACTTATTTTCAGTCACAAATCAATATGTTTGACAAATTTTTATACTTAAGTTACCCAAGGAATATCCGTTTCTGTATTGTCATCGTCCTCATCAGAGCCTTGTCCCACGGCTTTGCTTTCATAGATGTATTTTGGTTTGTATGTCTTTACACCTTGACCTAAGATGGCAAGTGCTTGCTTTTTATTGTAGGCATGATAATGCACTTCTTGTGCTAGACATTTGCATTCCATTGCCATTTGCAATAAATTTGGAGGCAATCATTTTGGTCTCTGCCATTGGTTTACTCTTGTATTGTGTCATTTGGGTATGAATTTTTAATTTTGATGCATTTCAGTTCATTCACTATTAATACTTTCACTTGTAGACTCCAGTTTTCACTAGCTATGCACGCATCCACTATTCTGTGCAGAGCTATGTCCATTTCACACTGACATTTGCTTTGATGTGGTTATCAAGTTATGCTGCAAATAATTGGTCTTTAATTAGTTCTTCTGTTAACTGTTCTAAATTATATGACTTACCAACCTATGTCACAAAGCTAACATAATACCCAATTGTCTCATTTGGCCGACAGTTTTCCGTAAAGAAAACTGTGCATTTCCCAAGTTAAGTTTTTATGTAGTTTGCACTATTGAAATGTCTGCATGATTTTGTGTAGCAGTTTGAGTCCCTTCATGTCCTCCTCATAGAGTAGCTCTCCAATGGCCCTAGGCATGGCATATGTAGTAGAGCAGAGGATTTTGCCCTCTGTAGAATCTCTGCAAGGCTTGTTTCTAGAAGGAGGCATTCAAAAGGCTTCCTTTGCTCCATTTTATTTTATTTTTAATAAACTTATTATTTGTTTTTGAGAGATCCTTATTTCATGGTGCCAGAGGTATGACCAGGAGTGCTGGCAAAGAAAAGGAAGATATGTTGACCGTAGTCACAAGACCAAGATTAAGGTTCCAAAGACACATACTTGTCATGTAATAGGTTGGTAACCACTGACTTGGTGGTTGTCATTAAGGACCCTTTTGTGCTCTTTCATTGCTTCTGAACCACAAGAACACACCAGCCTCTTATTCTGCCTCCCACTCTGAGACATGTTCTCCTTTGTCCCCCTACATAGGTTGACTTGTATTGGTGTTCCGTATAAGACATGGTGATATTTCTGTGATGACTAAGGCAAGTTTGAATAAACTAGGCCGGAAATGAGACAACACAACTGTGGCAAAAGTGAAGGTGACAACTTTTATTTAATGTTGGGGAGGTAATCATACTCCTGATTGTTAATGTTTTAATGTGGTGAAATTTATATCTAATTGGCCAGTCCAGGCTAGTAGAATTGGGATGGATGGGCTGTTATCTTCCAGCATGCCGCAAGGGGGTATCTGAAAGCATCAAATAAGGAACAGTAGGAGGAGACAGCCACCAATTGGCCCCTTTCAGTCTAGAAAATGAACCAATAGCAGCCCATAAGTCCTGTGTCCACCCTCACTTCAGGCAGGTATGTAATGGCAGGGGCAACAGACAGTTGGCTCCAAAAATATCCCAATGGCAGCCCCAAGGGAGCAGATAGAGTGCATGCAGCAGAATCTGTCTCTCTTGTTGGAGGAAAGAGGAACGTTATGGGAACAAGGCAATTGAGGTTGTCCATCCCTTGATAGTCCATCCAAAGACTTCCTGGTAGAAGGAGTACGTGGGGTAACTTAATTATTTAAATAACAGAAAATCTAAAATGTTATAAGGCAAATGGAGTACTTATGCTGCAGTCATCTAGTCTGGCTCTCTTCTCGGCCTCAGTCTTTGTAACTGGCTTTTGCCTCTATGTATACGAATGTCAACGGGTAGTGTGGGACTGCTTAGTGTCCAGGTAGATGTGTGATAATGTTAAACTTCCAACTGAAGTATAATTCTCTGAAGGTGGTAGAAATACACATGCTATCTTACAATACATATTAACTTTTTCATTATCAGACGAACAGTGCCATAGACAAAAACAGCACAAAACACTGACCAACATTTCATCTACCTTTCTCTCTCCCTGCTTCCAGCAGCATCTCAAATGTTGGGAGAGATTGCCAGATGTGCTGCCCCCTTCCTCCAGGATGGAATTGGCTACAGCTGATCAAATCTTTTCAGTGAACCATTTTCTGTCAGAAAACACCGCTTTTAGTCAAAATCAAAACATTTCATGGGAACATGTCTATTTCAACAACATTTTCAATGAGGGAAAAGTCTAAATGTTAATGTTTTTGATTCATTTAGTTTCAACTATTATGATTAAAATATTTTGTATAATATTTAAACTGCTTGTTTCAATAGTATTTAAATGAAATTAGTAAAAAAATGGGGGGGGGGCTCAATTTTGACTTTTTAGTTTTGATTCAGCATGAAAACAAACTTCAGAATTTCCTTTTGGTATGGAAATTTTGTTTTCCAACCAGAATTAATCTACTACTTGTTTACACCAGTAGCAGATTATGTTCCGCACTCTGGCATGCCAGCCCAATTCTGGAGTGTGCCTGTGAAATCAAGGCTCTGCCCATTCCTTGCCCATCTTGTATGTGAGGGGGATCAGTTACCCCATGAAGCATTCTCCTTCCTTCTCTCTCCTCCACCCACACCATCTGTGATACAGAGAAGTAAAGGAATGTGTAGGATGCATAGGACAAGCTACAGTTTTGCCCTAAAGATAAAAATTGGGGGATTTTTTAAAATAACAAACACTAATGGGGGGGGGGGGGAATGAGGAAAATCATCTGAGGGGGAAAAATACAATTCTGTAGTTTGAAAAAATCCATGAAAAATATCTTGGTGAATATTTTATCTCTAAACAGATATCCGTTTGTCAAAGCCAGTTCCTTTGACTGTGCTGGGGTAAATGAAGTCATCCCTCCAGTACTAGGTGGCACTTCTCTATTGAAATTGACATGGGACTACTCGCATGAGAATTACTTGCATGAGGAAAAGCTGCAGAATTTGCGTCTTTTGGTCTGGAGCAGGTGATAGGAGGATGCCTCCAAACGATCAGGTATATCCTTTTGTTGTTGGTTGTTGTTTTTTTTTTCCTCCTCCGCCAATTCTTAGCTCAGTGCATGACACATGCAAAAGGGCTTCATTATCTTGTTGCTGATTTCAATGGAAGTAAAACCAGGCCTAAATATTTAGTTGGGTTAGAATGTATATGTGTAAAGAATGTGCTGCACATGGCTTTTGTACTGAAGTATACATTCTACATTCCTAGCAAAAGCCAACTGGGTGTGACACCATTATACCACAATTAAAACTTGAAAATGATCCCATTTAATTTTCTCTCAGTCTTAAATACATTATTAATCTTAGCCATGCCGCCCATGTTTGCCTTTGTACATAGAGGTAATCTTGCTATGGGATTAGGTTTGTTCTTACTTTTCTTGTATTCTGCTGAAAAAATTGGGGACTGTCTGAGGATAACTTTTTAAAAACTATAACCGTTACATTAAAGAAGACTTCAGTTTCACTCATTAATATTCCATTTACCAGACTGTTTTCAGTGTCTGTGGTCTTCCAGAAACCCTGTCATTTTTGTGTTGGCTAGCTGTTTTGCCTTAACCATAGATACAGTTGGCACAAGGTCTGACTGGCTTAAGCAGATGGACATTGCCAGTCAGTTAACCTCAGCAAGAGTCCAACAATCAACGGTTACCAAATAGTCTAGACAATAGATCTTAATGCTAAGAAAAAAGGTGTGACCTGCATGAAGTATTTGATGCTATAACATGCTGCATTTTCATCATAGTTGCTTTAAATGATGAACAAATCCCTTGTGGAACATGTTATAACTTTAATGACAATCGAGCTTTAAATGTTTATCTGTAGAAGGATTACATAGGGGCATGCAAATTCAGATCACTAGATGAACGGAATGGATTGATCCCTGAAAAATAAAGAACTTTATTCCCAAGAAGCAAGTAGCAGACCCACTGAGAGTACCAGATCCAAGCCCCAGACTATTACACACACACCACTAGCCACAGGTTATCCCATGTAGGCCTACCTCTAGCTTTTGTGGTAAAGCCCAATTCTGCACTGTGTTCCAGTCAGGCAGACCCCTATTCCCGGGTGGATAGTTGCAGAATTGGAGTCTAAGCCTGTAGTAAGAAATGGTGGTGTGTAAGTACTAGGGTAGTCCATGTTCTTTTGCACATAAAATAAAACCAAGCTCCTCTAAAATTAAACCCAAAAATAAAAAGTGCAACTAACAATTTTTGTCCCAGCCGTTGCTCTGACCACTCCACCTGCGTGATGTATCCTGTTGTTCGAGCCTTCATCTGTTGTCTCTTAATTTGTGCCCTGATGCGTTTACAGTCTCTTCCAATATATTTGGAAAGTGCCTAATACATTTTTAGGATTTAAGAAATGTTCAGGACATCCACAGAACAGGATGGACATGCTTCTTTTTTTATTAGTCTCTACAACTTCAAAGAAATTACTTTATTGTTAATAATTGTATTATGAATATTTTGGCTGAATAGAATTAACATTTTGCATGCTTTATGGAGGCTATATATGAATATTTTCAAAAGCAAAATGTCTCAACTGTTGTTAAAAAACCTCTCCCTGCCCTCCTTCGCCCTTTAGTATAACTAACATTTATAGCCGGTGATGGGACACTAGATGGGGAGGGCTGTGGGTTATTAAAGAAAATTCTTTCCCAGGGGTCTAGCTAGTGGGTCTTGCCCACATGCACAGGGTCTAACTGATCACCATATTTGGGCTCGGGAAGGAATTTCCCTCCTGGGTCAGATAGATAGAGACCCTGGGAGTTTTTCATCTACTTCTGTGGCATAGGTCACTTGCAGATTTAAACTAGTGTAAATGGTGGATTCTCTGTAACTTCAATTCTTTAAATCATGACTTGAGGACTTCAGTAACTCAGGAGTCTATTACAGGAGTGGATGGGTGAGGTTCTGTGGCCTGCAATGTGCTCAGGGCTGGCTCCAGGCACCAGAAGACAAAGCAAGTGCCTTGGGCGGCGCCTTGTAAAGGGCGGCAGTCCGGGGATTCTGGGGCGGCCATTTTTTTTTTGCTTCGGCAGTTTGGCGGCGGCCATTTTTTTTTTTTTTTTTTTTTTTTGCTTGGGGCAGCCGAAAAGCTGGAGCCAGCCCTGAATGTGCTGGTCGGACTAGATGATCATAATGGTACATTGTGACCTTTTAAAGTCTATGAGAACTAGTAAAATTCACTTGTGCAAGTTGGCAGGGGAAGGAATATGTAAGATAGGGGGACAATGCAGAGATATGTACTCCTTTTCATGTGAGCTATTGTCTTCTATTATTGATCTATCCAGGCTGCTTCAGTCACTGGGTTTGCATAGTGCTCCTTGTTGCAGCTCCTCTACTCAAGCTGGGCTTCGCGACGGAGGATATTCCCTCTTGAAACAAATTTACCTTTTCAAAAAAAACATACTGTTCCCCCTATCCTCATCCTTCTCCCCACTGCCTCCCCTCCCAGCACAAATATGCCATTGTCAAGGGAAAACATTATCTTGGCTTGTCATTAGCCAGGAGGTGAACAGATCTGGGTTCTGGTAGGCCAAATGAGGGTCTGATTCTAAAGTTTGTGTGTAATTTTAATAAGAAATGAACACTATATATGGCTTGTCACATGAATTATGGAAACCATATTTCTTCTGCTAGAACGTTGGCTAAATCAGTTGAAATATACTGGGTGTGCCAGCCTAGGGAGAAAGTGTGTGCGTGCCGTATATGGATATATTAGGGGAGCGGTGTCCAATAGAAATTCGATGCTAGTCACACTGCTAGCCATGCTTGTGGTTTTGAATTTTTTCTTATTAGCCACATTATAAAAAAGCCACCTGCATTAGCCACAATTCAATTGCCTATTAGCCACATGTGGCTAGTGGCGAACGCATTGGACACCGCTGTATTAGGGAATAAGTGCATATATTAAAACCAGGCACCTCTTAACTCAGGGGTGTTGTACATTCAGTAGAAGATCACTTTAGGTTTTAATGACCTTGTAGAGGTTATGTTTTTTTCATGGAGTAACTGTTTTAAATCCATATTGCCAGTGTATTAGACACAAGCAGGCTGCTTTCAACATAATGCATGTTAGTCTCGTAACTTTTCCTGTTTCCCCCCCCCCCCTCTGTTCTACATATGTTTATAATTCCCTTTGCTTGGAGAATTCTGTCTGTTAGGGTTTCTCCTGCTTTTTGTGTGTCATCCCACATTAGTAAATGATAGAGAGTGGGAACTTGTTTTGTATTCTAGGCTTCAGGGGCAAAACCCATCCAAACACCAGCTATGGCAACATCATATTGAGGAGACTGGGCTGAGGCAGTTCTCATACACATTTCCTACAAATACCACCTATTCCTGTGCTCTGATCATTGCTGAAGTCGTCATCTTTCAAGCTTCAGTGCACAAGTCTCTTATATTGACAAACCTAGATCCCCAGACTCCCATATGTAAACCACTTTTGGTATAAGCCATGATCCACACACTCCTTCCCACAGAATGGGTTGGAAGATGAACTTTAGGTAATCACTGTATAGCCAATGTACGCTTCTTAGACTACGCAACAGGAAAAATCTGTAGGGTGCACAGGTACAAAATACAGTCCTCAATTTTTTTCAGTTTACTGTATCTTTGATTAAGCAAGCTTTCATGGTCACTAGATGGCAGTGTATCCTCCAAGATACAAAAAACCATCACCGTATGCATTCTAAATTGAGAATTAATGTTATTTGAATCAGTTCAGTCAGTATTAAATCACTTATTGTTGATGAAACAAAACTAAAGCACTGATATTAATTTTTTTCTTTTGATGTGGCAGTTCTGAGAGTTCGAAAAAGTTCCTTTTTCCTCACTAGAATATTAAGCTTTAAGTTATTAGTTGATTATTATATTTGATTGTGTTTCTAAGGGTAAACATTCCAGCTAATTCTGGCATGTTAATTGCATGTGGGTCAGTAAATAATATCTAGAATTAGTAAACAGCGCATTACATGTATGCATTGCTCTACCAAAATCTTTCTCTCTTCTTGTAATAGATTGCTCAAAGAAAAAATAATTCCCATATTCCCCAATATGTTTTACATTTTTCAGGGTTTTTTTCTTTTCTTCCTGGAATGGTCATAGAATACAAGAATTGTTTTTACATTTCAGTGGTAGTTTTCTCATTTGTATTCCTCAGCTTCATACTTACCTTCAGATTGTACTACCAATATTACTTGCATATTTAATAACAATCTGAAAAGTTGAAATTTTTCCATTTTTGTCTCTGTGCAGAATCAATCTTATACTTTTTACATGTAGTTTCTTATAATACACCTGTGGAATTGTTTCAAAGTATAATGACTGGAAACATACCATTAAAAAAATTGGAATTTTCAATGTATGATTTTCATTTTAATTCCCGCCCCCCAGTATAGAAATATCATTAGAAATTTAAGTCAAACAATTTGCATTGTATGTTTATTATACTTTGCAAAACATGAATTGCATATTTTTCTTCAAAGGGCATAAATATCATTTTTAGGAATTTAGCAAACAAACCTATCCAGTATATGTTGCATTATTTAACCATGCACTGCATGCTGGATTTTCTTAACAGCATGTCAATATTGCGTCAATATCATCATTAGAAATTTAGCGGTCAAATAGATTTGCAGTGTATGCTTATCATGATTAGCAAAGCATTCACTGCATATTTCTCTTAACAGCATGCCAATATCATCATTAGAAAATCAGCAATCACATGGATCTGTAGCTGGTGCATATGTTAAACATGTAACACAGAACCCAGAAGGACCTTCTTTAGCATAAGTTTATATTTGCTCATAATCACAAGAGCTATCTTGATACCATCTTTTACAGGGAAACCTTTAAAATACTGTTTCTGTAAACACAGTATGATATAAACCTTTTCCATAAACTCTAGTAATAGTGCATTAGGATTCATGAAGGTATCATAAAACAGTTTGTGAAACACTTATATATTATACTGCCTTTAACTTCACAGCAAAAAAGCTTTGATTTTGGGGGTAATCTTAGTACTGTGTATACATATGCAATTATTTATTACTAGTTCCTCTTTTTGCTTTAAATTGTATAAAAGGTTTTTAAATGCTGTCTCTGTTTATCTTATAAAGTTGTGGTTGTCTACTATTTTTTAAAATGAGATACAGTAAAAGAATGGCATCTTGGTAAAATGTATTTAACTATTTCATTAGTGTATAAAAAGTATAACTATAATAACATTCTAACTTGATGAAAATGTGAATAGCAGTAGATTCTAATTCTGTGCCATATGCTAGAGAATTAATGGCCACACCACTCTCACTGTAAACTAGAAAGCACTTAAAGATTCTTCCAAATTACAGGTACAGATTTTCTGTTTTGGTATTGGTCTACTGTGGAGATTCCTGGTTATAAAGAATATATATAGAAGTGAATATTTTTTTATTTCTAATTTCATGTAATTTCTGAAAATGTTTGAAACAAATCAAACCAATTATGTGCAGGCAGAACAATATAACATTAGTTTCCAAAAACATAATGTTGTTGGAAAAAGAGAGAGATGTAAATTGCTTGTGTTGCTTTAGTAAATAACAGTTATCGCAGAGCAAAAGTTTGGCCTTGAATCTTCATTAACTATGAAACACCTATCTATTTTTAGATTTGCTTTAAACACAATAATGTAATAAGAAATAGCAGAATCCGACTTCAAAGAACTATTTGGGTTGTAAAAATATAGCCTCTTGACGTTCTTAATCAACCAATTATCAGTCTTCCTTCATGTGCTTTGTGACTTGTGGGGTAATGGCTCCAGCAAAGCTGATAGTCAGCACCAGTCTGGACATCGTAGAATAAAGATTCAGTTCTCACAGAGATGACTATTGTAGTCCCTCCAGCATGCATGAGGTCTGTGCATCGGTCATTTCTCTGACATTTTGCAATAGGTGAGGACAAGGACATAGCATAGACTATTTAAGGCTGGTAGTTCAACCTTGCCTAACATTTCACCTTGGCTACTATTGTTTTTAATAGCTCCATTTCCACACTGGATCTACTACTTTTATGGGTGTGGAAGCATGATTTTTATCTTTCCATTGGGTTGAGAATGATCAGGTTATCTACCGAAAGCAGCATGAACCCTGACATTCCCCATTTAAAACCAACGATCTGCCCAAACTCATCTGCCTTGTGTGTGTGTTTTAGGAATTTGGTATTTCTTGATTTTTTTTCCCCCTAAATGGATTGATTATTATAGTTTTTGTGTTGATCTATTGTTTGCTGCATTTAACAAGTTAATCTGCTGTAGTGATGGTAATTGTACATTCTATACCTGCGCCAGAGGCATCAGTGCCCTGTGGGAGGCAGTCATGTGACTGCTACACAGCGATTTTTGGTGTCATCAATTGTGTCCTCTGTGCCTATATCGAATGCAGAGGTCATGAACTTTAGGCTCAGTAATAGCAGAAAATAGTGCTGGATGAATTAAAAAGCCTTCTATAGGCTAGCATGGAGAGTACAGAGCTCTAATAGAAACTGCTGACAACTAAGCTTTCCAAACTGTCAGGTACTTATGCTCAGCTGATGCAATAATAATTTACACAGAACAATAAGCTGTATTGCTGAATATAATATTCTTTTTTCTAATGACTCATTATCCTAGGATGATGAGGAGATGAGTAGAATATAAGTGTATTAAAAACATAATTGCTTTTCTATTCAAACAAAAGCATGCAGTGTATACATGGTGACAAATGCCTAATGAATAGTAGTAGGTTTTTTGTTCAGTTTCAGTTTATGGCAGTGCTTGCCATAACTGCATATTTAAAATCTTAATTGCTTTTCATTCTAACAGTTACCTGATAGTTCCTTTTGGTTGGAGAATCCAGTTTACAGTACAGGAGAAGCTGCCTTTTCTTTTTAAATGCTGATTGATAACATTTCAAATCAGATTTTTTTTTTCTAATTCATGTCTAAAATGTTTTAATTTAGTGCTAACAATGGGGAAGATCTAGATATTTTATAAGACACAAATATTTGTGTAAGATATTAAGGCTGACACATGTATGTGTAGCGCACTCTATCAAACAAAACACTGGAAAATGTTACCATCAGAATATACTAGGAATATAATTTTTGTATGCATATATGTATTATCAGTAGATGTCTGTTTCTTGGAGACAGATTGTGTCACTGTTGGCTTTTTAATTTTTGTAATATTGTATTTCATGGCTGTGATAACTATATTTCGCCAGAGCTGATACAACACTTCGTGAATGCCACCATGACTATAAAATACAGCTCAGGTCAGGCCTTAAACAAAATCACAATAAATACAGCAAAACCTTGGGAAAGGTTTTTCTTATTAGACAGCACTGTCCCTTTTAAAATACATGGCAATCCCTAAACGCCTCCAGAATTCCCAGGTTTTCAGTCCTGAAACACAAGGTGCATTCTGAAGCTTTGAAAGCTATTTTTTCCCTCACTTAGAAAATAGCAAATCCTTTCTAGTGTAGACAAGACCTGAATCGACTTCAGCCAAATTGATATGAGGCACCTTTGAACCAAAATGAAGAGAGTCTATGCAGACGGGTTGCACTGATTTCATTAAGCAAGTCTGATTTAATAACATTTGATATAATTTGCTGGTATTGAAAAAGGCTTCAGTTACACTAAAGCAACCTTGCATTACTCTGGCAGTGTTAAAGGAACCTTAAAGTGGGTATATGTTACCTTTGCACACCCACCTTAAGGTTCTTTTACACTGTCAGAGTGGTATAAAAGAACCTTCAGGTAGCAGAGAGTCTGATCTAATGTCCTTGGAAGAGCATAAATCTCTGTGTGTAGCTCATTAAGGGAGAAAACCTTTTCAGACACGTAACATTTATTTCTCAATATATAGGGCCACATTTCTTTGATCTGCTGAATTTCACACTATAGAGTAATGCAGTCTTAAAACCGAGAGAAACTAAATATAACAACACAGTTATCGGTGCTGGTGTTGGAAACTGTTCTCAGTGTTTCTAACACATCAATTGTATCCACCAAATACTATGGATGTAGTGTAATAATATCTATTATTTCTAATGGGGTTATTAACATGGGTTTATTCTTAATTCTTAATTCATTTTTAGTTGGACCCCAAATCAGCAATAATTTCACACTTTGGTGGACACCTGCACCAGTGTGGCATGTATCCCAGGATTGAGACCTTCAGTTTTCATTTGCCCACTAATGATAAACATCAAACATTTTCTACCCCAAGCTTTAATTTCTATCAATACACTGTAGGCCACTGAGAGATTTTCCCCATCTTAAGTGATTTTTTTTTGGCTCCTTGTCCCCAAATTATTTCAGCTTCCATTTTCTGTCTACTGATGTATTTTGTTTTTCTTTCTAGAGGATGAAACTATTCTCATGAGTTTTCCTTTGGGGCTGCCAGATCTATTTCTGTCTGAGATCACTGGCTGAGGAGAAGGCAGAGAATAACTTTCTTTTTAAAAAATGTTTAATATTTTTAAACAGTAACCAAAACCCCCTCCAAAATACTTTGATTAGTAGAAATAGAAAATAATTTATAAAAAGTCAATTATCTGAAACTCGCCCCTGTAAATGTCCAAATCCTTAAATAAAAATATATATGAAACATTGTTAATTGTGAAGGAAGCAGGAGAAAACAAGGGAGGGAAAACAAACAAACAGCCAAATAACTCAAAGCCATCCCTACCTTGTATTCTCCCCACCCCCTACTATTCCCCCCATGATTTCTGTTCTCAGATCATTTGTTGCACATGCAGAGGAGAAATGGGATGTGAATAGATATCATCAGATGAACTGACAGAGGAGAATAGGTTGCGATTAGCTAGTGATGTGCTCTTATTTTAATGCACAGTTGTGTTTGTAACCTTTGTTTTCATGACTGGTTGTACATCTGGAGAAGATTCTGTTCCTTTTCCACTTCAATTTATTCTGTGTGATTTTTTTTTCCTGCCCTCTCCCCAAGTTTTCAGACTTTTTAAAAACTTTTCTCGCTATAAACCAATCTGTGGGAGGAGTAAAGTTTATCTTGTTCAGCAAGTCATTAGGAGAGTGTTTATGCTGACCCCTTTTATTTAAAATCTCCCATTTAGCTGGCTGTGGAATTGGCAGGATCTGGGTTGATTTTCTATTTGTAACCAGTTCTAATGGTGGGTTGTTGTGTGGTGTTTTTTTTTGTTTTTTTTTAAACATTTCACTTCACCACTCAAGGTATGTCTACACTGGGATGGGGAGGGGGTAAAATGTGTTCTTAACACAAGTTAGCTGCTTATGTTAAAGCCTATATGAGTACCTATCAAGCTGCTAGACCAAGTAAAAAGCTCACTTGCTCTGTCTTCACTGCTATTCTAACCCAGGATAACTAACTTGATAATGCAGAAATATCCTGGATTTTAATTCCACTTTAATGACGTGATACTACATCCGAACATGTACCTTATTTGTTTTTCTGGTTTTCAGGGTGTAGTGGTGTCACAATCTGCAGGGGGGAGAGAGAGTAAACATGGTTGTCTGTATGTTTTTGATGAGTTGGATTTTCTGCATCCTCAAAGTGTTATACTTCACCAGTGTAACTAAACCTAGGGATTCTGCTTTCATCAAGTAAATTGCTAAACATAGTTTAGATTCTGGAAACTGTGCAGACTGAAAACATTGTAAGTATAGCTTCAAGGCAAAAATGTATGGTAGAATTGGACCAATACCTATCATTGTGACATGGATATGTATTTGTACACCATAGACTTGTTTTCACCAGTGATTTCAGTCAGTTGTCCCCATTTCTCTCCCCACTCCCCTGATCCAAACATAAAGCTCCCACAATTGTGTATTGCTGGTGGAATCACTTGAGGCAGCTGGCTCGGTCAGAGGTATAGAGCAGGTCTCGAGTGCTGCTACTCAAGCTATTGCTAGTGTGGACACACTTCAGTGCCATTTTCTGCTCTTTGGCCAGAAGTCCCCTACCACTGCATATCTGAATACTTTGTATCCTGAACCACAGTTGCATGTGACATCCAATACCAATAATTTCTGGTGTCCTTACATAGTTTTATTCAAACAAAGTTCCCACTGAAATCAAGCACATGTTGTTTGTGTAAGGTCTTCAGAATTTTCCCTAGGGCAAAGTAAAGTGCAAATATCTACGCTGAGAAGAGAAAAGGACTTCATATACCTGATTTCTAGAGCAGGAACTATGGCATACTTTAGTGAAATAACACTTCTTTACACATTGATGATGTAGGCATATATTTACAGAGTAATCTGTGTATGTTCTACATATAAACCCACAAAGGAAGCATGACTTTGCTGAAATATACGGTGCTCATTCACTGTAAAAACTGAACAAAGTTCACTACCACTGTTACTGACATAGTGTACTTTTCAGGCCAGTATAGCTGTTAATAAATTAACTGCTTGGACAGAGTCTGTAACACCTCAATAATAATTTTGGTATATGCTATAGCAGACTCAGTGTGGCTATCTTATGCAATCATTGTTGCTTTTACATGTATTTGTGGTGTGGCTCATTTATGTTCCATCAGTTCAAGAGAATCCCCGCAATTCTCAACGCAACGGAGGGCCATTTGCTGCGAACCAGAGGCTCAGCTAACGTTTGTTTTTCAACACCAGCATGTGTTGGCTTACTCTCACAGGGTGATTATGGCCCAGACACCCATGTGAGGTGGGGCGGCAGGTCCTCTTGGTCACCACCCTATAGGCGGCATCTGGCGGGCACCCCGGGAAGGTTAAGGACCTGTTGTTTTCGCCGCCCCAGCAACTAGATCAGAGTAGGAAGATCAGTGGCGAACCACGTCTTTTCCTCCTAAACGGTGCAGACTAATGAGACAATCCGCAAACCTCACCGCGAGGATGTATCCTCCCGTCTCACGAGCCTGAGCCTCCCAAGTAGAAGAGTCATAGTTAAGAGAGTCATAGTTACTCCCACCGTTTACCCGCGCTTCATTGAATTTCTTCACTTTGACATTCAGAGCACTGGGCAGAAATCACATCGCGTCAACACCCACTGCGGGCCTTCGCGATGCTTTGTTTTAATTAAACAGTCGGATTCCCCTGGTCTGCACCAGTTCTAAGTCAGCTGCTAGGCGCCGGCCGAGGCGGAACACAACACCCCCCACCCCCCCCCGTCCCTGCGGAGGGGGAGAGGCAAGCGACGCCTGCCGCAGCTGGGGCGATCCACAGGAAGGGCCTGGCTCATGTCCAGAGTCGCCACCACCCCCCGGGAGAGGGGGGCGCCTCGTCCAGCCACAGCTCGCGCCCAGCCCCGCTTTGCGCCCCAGCCCGACCGACCCAGCCCTTAGAGCCAATCCTTATCCCGAAGTTACGGATCCGGCTTGCCGACTTCCCTTACCTACATTGTTCTAATATGCCAGAGGCTGTTCACCTTGGAGACCTGCTGAGGATATGTAGCTAGTCATTCATGTTCCCAAATATGTTGTCATTAGGAAAGAGTACAGTACACTTGCGATTTATTGGAACAGAATCTTAACCCAGCAACATAAATTGTACTCCAGTCACATTAATATACTACACCTGAGTCTGTGCTATTTCACTCCCAAGGTAATTCACATCACAAGAAAGTCTGTAAGTTTTGGTTTATTGCCATAGACTCCCCTCCCCCCTGCCAAAAATTGATCTAATTAGACTTGGCAGAATTAGATTTTTTATTTTTATCACTTTGTTGGGCAATATTCATATTTTATTTGTAAGCGTAGGCGCCGACTTCATGGGTGCTCCGGGGTTGGAGCACCCACGGGGAAAAATTGGTGGGTGCTGAGCACCCACCGGCAGCTCCCCGCCCGCCCCAGGACCCGCGGTCAGCTCCCCGCCAACCCCGGGGCCCGCCGCCATCTTACCTTAACACCGGGAGATGTTGCGGGGCCCCGCCCCCGATGCTGGGCGACGTTGAGTCGGCATCGGGGGCGGGGCCCTGCAACATCACCCGGCGTCAGGGGCGGGGCCCCGCAACATCACCCGGTGTTGGGGGCGGGGCCTGGCGTCGGGAGCGGGGCCCCACCCTGATGCTGGGCGTGAGCTCCCACCGGCGCCACAGGAAGTCGGTGCCTGTGTTTGTAAGCATTTTTTTTAATTTCACAGTTGCAGGAAACTTTTGAGGGGGAAGGTGTCAAACAATTTAATGGCATCAGACACTGAGATTCAAATAAAACTTCATAACCATTAAAACAAAAGGTATTAATCAAAATATACAAAGAAAATATTCTTAATTCAAACTTCAATTTCTCAAGCAGCATTTTTCTTTCTTTGCTTATCTATATATTTTGATTACTATTAGGGTGACCAGATGTCCCAATAAAATTGGGACTGTCCCAAAATTTAGTTGTTTGTCCCACACCCCAATATTGTAGATTCGGCAGCTCCAGCCATTTTGTTTGTTGTTTTGTTTTGCTTTGGCAGCTCCTGACTCCCCCCGCCATGTGTCCCGATATTTTTTTCTTTTCATCTGGTCACCCTAGTTACTATTGATAGAAGTACCTATTGTGTGTGTATGAAGAAATTGACATTTACCCATAAAAATGAATCCTTCTAAGCTTCCCCCCATATCTCTATTATGATGTTGGATATATGCACTGATATAATAGATACTTAACTACAGAATGAATCATGAGTTGCATGTGATTCTTTCTTAGTTGAATGGCTTCCATGAGACTTTAAGAATGGCTAAACTGTCAGAAAAAGTGGGACGTTAGCTACCCCTTTCCCTGTAACTCCCATGCCAGCCAAACAGCCCTTAAAATTTATGTTCATCCCTCAATCATTTTGAACCCGAACTTTCTTACTGTTTTGGAATTTTTCAAATAGCCATTTCCCCCACTACTGCCTTGCCACATTTGTACTGATAGCTCTAGTATGCTTGCACAGTTCAAAGAACCAGAGCAGAAGCAGTAGCAGAGCATTTAAAATCCTGTTGTCTCAGAATGGGGTAGCAGATTACCGTAAGGATGGCCATACTGTGTCAGACCAAAGGTCCATCCAGCCCAGTATCCTGTCTCCCGACAGTGACCAATACCAGGTGCCCCAGAGGGAGTGAGCCTAACAGGTAATGATCAAGTGATCTCTCTCCTGCCATCCATCACCACCCTCTGACAAACAGAGGCTAGGGACACCATTCCTTACCCATCCTGGCTAATGGCCATTAATGGACTTAACCTCCATGAATTTATCTAGTTCTCTTTTAAACCCTGTTATAGTCCTAACCTTCACATCCTCCTCAGACAAGGAGTTCCACAGGTTGACTGTGCACTGTGTGAAGAAGAACTTCCTTTTATTTGTTTTAAACCTGCTGCCCATTAATTTCATTGGGTGGCCCCTAGTTCTTACATTATGGGAACAAGTAAATAACTTTTCCTTATTCACTTTCTCCACACCACTCTTGATTTTATATACCTCTATCATATCCCCCCGTAGTCTCCTCTTTTCCAAGCTGAATAGTCCTAGCATCTTTAATCTCTCCTCATATGGGACCTGTTATATCCAGGTGGATGGAAGAGGATATTTGGGAAGCCAACTATTTGGCCCCATGAAGATGGATTGGGATAGTTTGTGTTCACAGCATCTTTCTACTTGCACTTTCATTCAAGCAAATGAAGGCAGGTGAAAAGAACACATTTCTCCATATGGTGGACTCTAGTCTACTATATAAGATTATGTCCAGAAAATATTATACAGTACAAAGCAAGAATCTTTCTCTGGGGCTGTTTCACTGCAAATAGAATATTCTACTGTACTGCACATTGTCTTGGTGTTGTAAATGTATTGCAGAATCCTATTTGGAATGACCTGAAAACAAAAGTGCTGTCATTTTGCAGGCAGACATAGTGGAGACATTCGGAAGTTTCATATTGCAGTAGTATAATATAGTTCAGTCAGCGGTTAGCCACCTTCTGGCTTATTGCATTGTGGAACATTGGATTTGGACACTAGTGTCTTACCCCTACGGACCTGGATTCAAATTCTACACTCTAAGTCCCAACAGAAAATGTTGGGTCTCATTAGTACATATTGCAGCACCTCACCCTCTCGCTATAGAAGTTATTGAAATCTCTGACCTAGCATGTCAGTCTTTGTAATGATCTATCATATTTTAAATTTTAAATGAGGCAGTACTTTTGGCTATTATAGTCTATTTTTCTTTGTACTCTAAGCCAAACCATTTGTGAACTACGATTAAAATCTGAGGCTGACAACACTGTAATTTTCCAATTTAAAAGTGGGGACAGGAGGAAAAAACCATTTGCTGGGGAAAAATTCAGTTATTGGAGGTGGAGGGAATAAGGATGTTTCACATATGTCTATTGTACTAATGGTGAAATAGCATGCAGAAATTATTTTGGTGGATTGGTTTTAATAGGACATACAGTAGAACTTGCCTGTAGTGAACTCAGAGTAGCTATAAGAGTCAAAGCTTTATCTAGCTCCTTTTTCTCTTGCTCTTCTGATACTGGTCTTAAAGGTGTAATGATATCGTATTCAAGTCATGATGAGGTTAACGAATTCTGAACAGTGATGATTTTGAAGGATATCTGCACTGTTGGGAACATTTGCCAACCAAACAGATAGCAGGATTTCTTCATATACATTTTACAATACAATCTTCCGGTGACAAGGGAACAAGAACTTTCAGAATGGTCTTCCCCCAGTGAAGACCATTTGAAAAGAAAAACTCCCTGCAGGGAGAGATGTACTAAGTGAACTCCTACAAGGAGGAGAGAGAGGTCTACAGGACAATTGCTTTCCTGCCATTTTCATCATGCCAGGGCCTGTAGAAAATGCTTTAATTTTGAGTTGTGTCCACAACACTCATATGCATATATTAAATCACTGTTGCGATACCAGACTACTCCTCCTGCTTTCTTAACTTTATATACTTTTAAGCCTCCCCAGTGATGTATTTCCAAATGCTGTGGCTATGTGCACATTTGGAATGGAACAGATTGTATCCTTAGATGTATGCATGCATGTCTCATTAATTTCACTGGGAGTTGTGTGTGTGTGTGCTTCTTAGAACAGAATTTGGCTAAGGCTGTTTTCTATGTAGGATGGGCAATGTATAGTCTATTGGATACTACTATATTATTATTTGTATGTTGTCTGTATGCTGTTTTATGTTGTTGATGCTCCTTTACTTCAGGATTTTCCCTTAAAGGTAGTGATCTAGTAGTGCAAGAAATAATGTAATTATTACCATCTTCCTGTGGTTTGGTGCTGTAGTTATATTTATCGATGTTAATCAGCTTCCATTTGGAAGAGAGAGTGGCTTTGTTGTGACAACCGTTTTTTTTTTTGTATAATGATGAGGGGCTCCTGTCCCATATGGCAAGAGTGAATAGAGCACTTAACCAGAATTTTCAACTAACTGTGTGTTGATCACTAAGTTGAAAGGATTTGAAATGTTGCCATGTAAACTGAGCACTCTAGGCAGTTGAGCATTCACTAAATGAATGGAACCCTCAACCAGTGCTCAACCAGCATGCAAATTTCTGAACAAGCAAAACTCTTTTGTTGAAATATGGATGTGTAGAAACCTAGGCTACGTATACACTACAGCTTAAGTCAGTATAAATTACATTGTTCTAGGGTGTAAATCAGCCACTCCCCTGAGCTACGTAAATTACACCGACCAAAGTGATGATGTGGACAGCACTATATTGGCGGGCGAGCTTCCTCCACCAACATAGTTATCTCTTCTCGCAGGGGCTGGAGTAATTACATTGACGGGGGAGCTCTCTCCTATCGGCTTAGAGCATCTGCACTAGCAATTCTACAGCGGTGCAGCTGCATCAGTGCATCTGTGCTGCTATAAGCTTTGTAATGTAGCCACAGCCCCAGTGGGGAAAGTGAATGGACAAGAAAGAACTGAACTAAAAGTTGAGGGGTGGGGGAAGGAGGAACAGAAATCAAACCTGGGTAAAACAGTTACTGTTTTCTGTTTATACTCTGTTCCAGCCTGGGATGGCAGTAAATTTCAGGTGTCAGCCCCTGTTGCAGAACCCGACAGTCAGGAAAAGATGAGTCCTTATTTGGCATAGCATATTTCTCTGGGGAATCCTTACAAGAACAAAGGGATACAAAGTCACAAGTGCAATAGGTCCTTCCTTTTTAATAATAAGCATCTATCTAAAACAGGGATCTCAGACTCAAATGACCACGAGGGCCACATGAGGAGTAGTGCATTGGCCGAGGGCCACTTCATTGACACCCCTGCCTCGCTGCCCCGGCCCTGCCCCCACTCCACCCCTTCCATGAGGCCCTGCCCCCATTCCAACCCATTCCCCGAAGTGCCCACCCCAACTCTGCCCCCTCCCTGCCCACATTCCAACTCCTTCCCCAAATCCCCGCCTCTGCCCTGCCTCTTCTCCTCCTCCTCCCCTGAGCACATGGCTCCTTGCTCCTCCCCCTCCTTCCTGGAAAGTGCTAAGTGGGAAGCACCTGAAGGTAGGCAGAGGAGCGGGGACGTGGCGCTCTGGGGGGGGGTGTGGGGGAGGGGAGCTTGGTGGCCGTGGGAAATAACATGGGGCTGCGGGGGGCACGGGGAGCTTGGCGGGCTGCAGGAAATAACCCCACGGGCCATGTGTTTGAGACCCCTGATCTAGAATAAGTGGCCAGTAGTTGTCTCACAGCTCAGTGTAGTTGTCAACTTCCTGTGTTTAGTTTTGAAGAGGGATGGGATGGGGCTTGACTTTTCCACACCTTTACTGTCCCTTGTACTCACTTCTCAGTCTGTACCCGTATATTGTTTTTTGTGATATGCTTAGATTATAAACTTTCTGGGGCACAAATCTTTTTTGTTCAGTAATTGTACTGTGCTTAGCACTGTAGAGTTCTGGTCCATAATTAGGGTTCCTAGGCACTGTGCTAATACAAATTAATCATTACAGCATAAGCCCGTCAGTGATCTTACTTTTCTCTGATATCATACCAGACTATTTCTGGATGACTAACCCCAACAGGCCAGCAAGGGCACTTACTTACCAACCAGGCAGGCAGCCCAGAGAGAGGGAGGGTCAGCAAGTGAAATTATGAGACAAGTGAAACAGCTCACATTTATTAGTTAGAAATCCATGTGAAAGTTCCCTGATAGAATTTTTAGTTTCCTTTGGAGTGGTCTGCTAGAGCTTAGCTATCTATGAAAATGCTCAGGTGCCAGTGAAAATCGTCAACTAGTACTCATCCCAACTGCCAGTGGGAGTGCATTCTTTTCACACTCCTGAGCAACTCCCCTTGAGGGGAGGGATAGCTCAGTGGTTTGAACAGTGGCCTGCTAAACCCAGGGTTGTGAGTTCAATTCTTGAGGGGGCCACTTAGAGTCTGGGGCAAAAATTTGTCAGGGGACAGTACTTGGTCCTGCTAGTAAAGGCAGGGGATTGGACTCAAGGTCCTTCCAGTTCTATGAGATAGGCATATCTCCATATATTTAACATAAGTTTTGCTGACATAAGTGATAATGTAGACATTATGGCCTAAGTTCATCTTTATGTACAGGTAGAAGATTATTGGATGAAGTTTTTATTTGTGTTACTACAAAACATTACACTGTGATGCTGAAATGCTATCCCTATTCCTTGATGAGAACATTAACGCATTCTATTTCATATTAATATATTTTTAGCGTGAAAGCTCCTGGGGCGGATGTTTACATTTTGGGCCAAATGTTAGTCATCTGCTTCATAAAATAGGAACATAATATAAACGCATAAATAGATGTAGTATTTACAGTGGGTAAATTAAGGTAGCATAATTTAGGAGATTTATATTCCATTGCAAGTCTGATTTTTTTTCCCCCTTATAGTTTTATATGGCAGTGATAGAACTTTATTTTCCTTATGAAAAGATAGTGTATTTTTTTGTTAAGGTTCTCATTCAAAATGTTGAAAATTGGTACAGTGAAATACTTAGCCAAACTTAGCCTTACCACCTCCCAACTTCCACATTTACTTAGACTCATAGACTTTAAGGTAAGAAGAGATCATTGTCTGACCTCCTGCACATTTCAGGCCACAGAACCTCACTCACCCACTCCTGAAATAGACCCCTAACCTCTGGCTGAGTTACTGAAATCCTCAAATCAGATTTTAAAGACTTCACATTACAAAGAACTCACCATTTACACTAGTTTAAACCTGCAAATGACCCTGCAACTTCTTTTTTGTATTACTCTAGGCTTTGGAAATGCCTGCAATTTTTGGTATTTCTAACCCTTCTTTGGTTGTCCTCTCAGTATTCTTGTAATTTTTTTGATCCCTCTGTTTATATACCCTCTCCAAATTCCAAAGCTCACCAGCACATCAGGATTGTTATTCATTTCCATAGATTTGGTCCTCTAGATTAATGACTTCCGGAGTGGTGTGAATTTGCCTCAGTGTATCTAGCCCCTCTGAATGTTTGTTCATTCTTCGTTTCCTCCTGTTTTCTTGGACCATTCTGGAATCACTGATGTGGCCACCAGTTCAGGAGGTACATGCCAGTGGGGAATTTGATTCATTTCTGCATTCTGGTCTTACCTTAACCACTACCACCTTAATGTTGCTATGCAGAACTAAGCTAAAGTCCATTGGACACTGTATACTGACTCTACCCAATTCAATAAACCACTAGTGGAGTCCTGTTAGTGTTTGACATTTCCTTCAAAATATTATGTGATGCAACAGTTTCAATTCAGATTTAGTTATGGCAGTCTGAACAGGTTCTTGCACTGGGGAGTGTGTGTGTGTGTGTGTGTGTGTGTGTGTGTGTGTGTGTGTGTGTGTGTGTGTGTGTGTGGTTTCCCAACAAAGGAGAAAAGATGGGAGCAGAGTCTCTTTATAGCAGCTTCCATTTTCAAGAGATTAGTTGACAACGTTAGTAATTTGTAGATATCTACACCCCATCTTGATTACTGTGTTTTCCCCTGCTCCTCCCCCAAAATCCTTCTCACCCACCCCCCAAAAGGAGGAAAACAAGATGAAAAGAATGTAAATAAATGTCTGCCTGAAACAGAGAGCTGTGTGCGTCTGTTGACATTAGTGTATTGTGTAGTGATCCAGATGCACGATACTCATCAAATTTCTATCAATACTAATTTACTAATATCAATAATAATCTGTTTCCCAGTGGATCAACTTTCCCAGTCAGGGCCTGTGTGCTACTTACAGCTCCCTGAGCCCTTCAACTAAGGTGTCAATAAAACTGACCGCTTTTCTGGGGCTATTGACAGTTATTAAAAATGACCTTGATGTAATTTCATGCCTATCAAAACAAGGGCCATATGTTAAGGATTATGAAAAGCTACAGTGAAGGAAAGCAATGACAGGCTTGAACTGGGAGGGGGAGGATGTCAGCATATGTGAAGATTATTGGCTTCCCCATACCCCCCTCCATCTTAGAGCAGTGAGCTATGCCCCTTGGTAGATAACTGTTATGCTAAAGGCATAATTGGAACAATTTAGAGCTCAGGGGTACATTTTTTAAGAGCTGTCATAGCATATCATCTCAACGGTTAATGTGGCGTAAAATATCATAAACACTGCTGAGGACCCTTGAGTACATACAGCAAGGACCGATCAATAAGTCCCAATGTATGATCTCTCTTCCCTCACAGAGAGGAATACTGGGAACACTCTCACTTTGCTTTCTTCTTCTGCCATTTTGTACGCATACAGAGCTTTTAACTAAGGTTTATTGTCATACATAAATTTGAAACAATAATTCTAAAAATCCCAAGCACAGCAATCAATAACCAGATTTTATAAAATCTGCAGAGTTGTAAGTATGAAGATCAGAATAGTTTAGATTGAATAAATGAGAATTTATTTATAAGGAATAGAAATGGAGAAATATGTATGGTAAATTTAACATTTTAATATATAACAATGTATTAACTTTTTAAAACTTCCTTTTTCACCTGAAGGATTAATGATTCTAGTCAACACTTGGATAATTAAAATTTAGAAAAAACCCACCAAAGTAATTTCTTACCACACCATAAAATGCCTCTTCATAAACTGTTCTTAGATGATGTCATTTTAACATGGTAGAAGACTTTTAATACACTGAAGAATAATTGTTCTAAATTATGTAATAAAAGGTAGGAAAATAACTTAGTGCATATAAATAGAACACACCTTGATAAAACCTATTCATTTTAATCTCTTTCAATAGCACATGGATATTTCTATTATAGAGTGCACACACTTTGCACAGGGTTTATATGTTATAATCCGCTGTGAACCTTTGTATGAACACTATCGAAAATAAATTCTATTTTGCAGTCTATGATTCATTACACTGTATGATGCATTACCTTTTTCCTTCAAAAAATGTTAGTACATATATAGTTGTGCACGTGAGTTCCAAGTTAGCACATTTTCTTGTAAGCACTATTTAGGGCCAGTGTTCTAGCAATGTCACTCTTATTTATAATATAAATCAAAAGCCAGATTATTTGCTGCACCTGAATTCCTGAATGCAACGGGGGGCGGGGGGAGGGAGCGGTGGTTTCCTAATAGCTGGTTATGGCTCACCAGATTGTCTGGTCCCAGTCAGAATTACAGCTGCCTGTGGGCAACTCTAAATGATAGGAGCTATTGCCTCCAGAGAAGTCCTCTGCCTAACCCTCTTGATGCCCTGTGGTAGGGCCTGGAGAGAGGAGGTGTAGGAGCCAACTCCAACAACACTATGCCTCCTGGAGACTCTTCCATGCTGAAGAATATCGCCAGCAGGGAGACAGTCTCTGCTTCCATTGTATCACCTGCACAGTGCAGAGGGAGCAGAGCAGGGCTGAGAATCATTTCTGTGAAAGATCAAAATCTATAGATTTGATACATAAATCTTTCTAAGGTAATGTAGTGCTCATAGTGTACTTGGTGTTGCACAAGGTAAGAATAAAGATGTGGAGCCTGATTTCTCCCATTTTATACCAGTGTACATCAGGAGTGACTCCACTAAAATCAATAGCGTTTTACTGGGGTAGTCTACAAGAAATCAGAAACCGGTCCCTTCCCTAAGCAATTACAGGTTCAAAAGACAGCCAAGACTACATATCCTGGCTTCCTGTGAGTGCTTGGGACCTATGTATCCCTGTGCATAACACACATCATAGAATCATAGAATCTCAGGGTTGGAAGGGACCTCAGGAGGTCATCTAGTCCAACTCCCTGCTCGAAGCAGGACCAACCCCAACTAAATCCTCCCAGCCAGGGCTTTGTCAAGCCTGACCTTAAAAACCTCTAAGGATGGAGATTCCACCACCTCCCTAGGTAACCCATTCCAGTTCTTCACCACCCTACTAGTGAAAAAGTTTTTCCTAATATCCAACCTAAACCTCCCCCTCTGCAACTTGAGACCATTACTCCTTGTTCTGTCATCTTCTACCACTGAGAACAGTCTAGATCCATCCTCTTTGGAACCCCCTTTCAGGTAGTTGAAAGCAGCTATCAAATCCCCCCTCATTCTTCTCTTCTGCAGGCTAAACAATCCCAGTTCCCTCAGCCTCTCCTCATAAGTCATGTGCTCCAGCCCCCTAATCATTTTTGTTGCCCTCCGCTGGACTCTTTCCAATTTATCCACATCCTTCTTGTAGTGTGGGGCTCAAAACTGGACACAGTACTCCAAATGAGGCCTCACCAGTGCCGAACAGAGGGGAATAATCACGTCCCTCGATCTGCTGGAAATGCCCCTACTTATACAGCCCAAAATGCTGTTGGCCTTCTTGGCAACAAGGGCACACTGTTGACTCATATTCAGCTTTTCGTCCACTGTAACCCCTAGGTCCTTTTCTGCAGAACCGCTGCCCAGCCATTCGGTCCCTAGTCTATAGCGGTGCATGGGATTCTTCCGTCCTAAGTGCAGGACTCTGCACTTTTCCTTGTTGAACCTCATCATATTTCTTTTGGCCCAATCCTCTAATTTGTCTAGGTCCCTCTGTATCCTATCCCTACCCTCCAGCGTATCAACCACTCCTCCCAGTTTAGCGTCATCTGCAAACTTGCTAAGGGTGCAGTCCACACCATTCTCCAGATCATTGATGAAGATATTGAACAAAACCGGCCCCAGCACCGACCCTTGGGGCACTCCACTTGATACCGGCTGCCAACTAGACATGGAGCCATTGATCACTACCCATTGAGCGCGACCATCCAGCCAGTTTTCTATCCACCTTACCGTCCATTCATCCAGCCCATACTTCTTTAACTTGCTGTCAAGAACACTGTGGGAGACTGTATCAAAAGCTTTGCTAAAGTCAAGAAATAGCACATCCACTGCTTTCTCCTCATCCACAGAGCCAGTTATCTCATCATAGAAGGCAATTAGGTTAGTCAGGCATGACTTGCCCTTGGTGAATCCATGCTGACTGTTCCTGATCACTTTCCCCTCCTTCAAGTGGTTCAGAATTGATTCCTTGAGGACCTGTTCCATGATTTTTCCAGGGACTGAGGTGAGACTGACTGGCCTGTAGTTCCCCGGATCTTCCTTCTTCCCTTTTTTAAAGATGGGCACTACATTAGCTTTTTTCCAGTCATCCGGGACCTCCCCCGATTGCCATGATTTGTCAAAAGTAATGGCCAATGGCTCTGCAATCACATCGGCCAACTCCTTTAGCAACCTCGGATGCAGTGCATCCGGTCCCATGGACTTGTGCTCGTCCAGCTTTTCTAAATAGTCCTGAACTACTTCATTCTCCACAGAGGGCTGGTCACCTCCTCCCCATACCGTGCTTCGGAGTGCAGCCGCCTGGGAGCTGACCTTGTCTGTGAAGACAGAGGCAAAAAAAGCATTGAGTACACTAGCTTTCTCCACATCCTCTGTCACTAGGTTCCCTCCCTCATTCAGCAAGGGGCCCACACTTTCCTTGACTTTCTTCTTGTTTCTCACATACCTGAAGAAACCCTTCTTGTTACTCCTAACATCTCCGGCTAGCTGCAACTCCAAGTGTGATTTGGCCTGCCTAATTTCACTCCTGCATGCCTGAACAATATTTTTATACTCCTCCCTAGTCATTTGTCCAATCTTCCACTTCTTGTAAGCTGCTTTTTTGTGTTTAAGACGAGCAAGGATTTCACTGTTAAGCCAAGCTGGTCGCCTGGCTTAACAGTGAAATCCTTGCTCGTGATGGGTGATTACATGCTGTCTGAAAACTAGAAGAAGTGGTGGTGGTGGTGGTGGTGGTTGGAAGTGTGGTTAAGGGGTGGAGACCAATTGGACAATCTGGGGAGAATTAAGGGTTCTATATTAGTTATGTGATGTTCTTAGACAATCTGCAAGAAAACAGACAACCAAAGAAGGGTCAGAAATACCTAAAATTGCAGGCATTTCCAAAGCCATCTACACGCCACAATGGCACGGGAGAGGCTGGTTGGCCTTGCAACCATCTCAATAGAGCATGAGCTGGCCCAGACTCTGGATTTTCAGGAAGCAGTTCAAATCTTTGCAACCAAGAAGGCACAGAAAGCACCACTTTGATTATTCAAACAGATAAAAATGCCAGTGTTTACTATGCAGACAAGAAAAGTTACATTTGCTGTTCAGGCGTTTGAAAGTTAAGTATCAGAGGGGTAGCCGTGTTAGTGTAGATCTGTAGAAGCAACAAAGAGTCTGGTGGCACCTTATAGACTAACAGACGTATTGGAGCATAAGCTTTCGTGGGTGAATACCCACTTCATCGGATGCGGTATTCACCCATGAAAGCTTATGCTCCAATATTTCTGTTAGTCTATAAGGTGCCACAGGACTCTGTCACTTCTGAAAGTTAAGTGTTCCTTAAAATTTTTGAACAAGGCATTTTAAGTGGTTAGTTCTCCTTTATTGGGGTAGTTAGCAGAGCAGTACCTTGAGAGGAGTAGAACAGGAAGAAGGCAGAATTGAGACCTTTCAAAGTTTTGGCCCAAGCGAGGGGGCATGGGGGCATCATTTGAGCTCCCCACCTCAGGTGCCAAAATGTTGTGGGCCGGCCCTGGGAAGGAGTACATTGCTTTAATGCAGGGAGCGGGCACGGTAGAAAGGCCTGGACGCTGCTCCAGATGCAGAGTGGGTCAGTGTGGTAATGCTGACTCATCCCCCATGGCACGAGAAAAGAAAGAAGTTGATGAAGGGCAAGGCTGCTGGGAGGAGCCTCCTTATCCCCAAAGCAGGCAGAGCAGCAACTCTGTAGTGCCCATTGCTGCAACGCGTAGACAAGCCCTTAGATTCAGAAATAGATTACATCTCTCGTTATTCACCTGAAGCCATGCCACTCTGAGCTGGGAGACTGCATTTCATCTTGAGTTACAATTCAGCCAGGAAACCTGGCCCACAGGAGAGAATGGGGCATGAGGAACTAGGGTGACCAGATGTTCCGATTTTATAGGGACAGTCTGGATTTTGGGGTCTTTTTCTTATATAGGCTCCTATTACCCCCCACTCCCTGTCCCTATTTTTCACATTTGCTGTCTGGTCTCCCTATGAGGAACACAAACTACAACTCCCAGGAGGCAATGTGGCACTAAAAGGCAATACAGTTTAATGTGGAACTACTTTGAAATGAAATATTTCGGGTCAGTTCAACAAATCAAAATATTTCAAATCCATTTTCCCATTGGAAAATAGGAAAAATGTTATCAAAAATAAACATTTTTCCTGTGAAAAATGTTGCGGTTTTTTGTTGTTGTTGACATGGCACCTTTCATTAAAAATCAAAATTCTAGTGGAAAATTCTTAACTAGTTCTAATCAGGATTTTATTCCTAGCGTTACCACGCATTTCCTGTGTGACTTTCAGCAAGTAGTTTCCCCATCAGTAAAATGAGGATAATATATCCCACCATCACAGGAGAGTTGTGAAGCTAAATTATGTTTTAATAATTTTCATGTTTATGTGGTGCTCAAATACTGTGAGTGACATTACAGAGGCTATAAATAAAACTAACAAATATCTTGGATTTTTAAGTCCTAGCTTGTACTGAAGGTCTACACTCCGATACAAGATGCAAAAACACATTTTTACCATAAGTCATTTCTGACATTTCACTCTTGGTATCAATCTAGCTATGCTATAATAGTGATGTTCTGAACTATTGGCATGTTGTTGCAACTTTAAATTGTCATGCCCAATGTTGAATATATTCCTTGTATGAAGTTCCCATTAACTGTCATGGAAGACCCTTGCACAAATCAGACACAGAAACAGGTCTCTCTGAAGGCATCTTTTTCATTACATTTCTGAGATTCCATTTTTCTACAACAGAAAAACATGACATATGGTTTGGTTTATTAAATAAACAACTTCTTCTGTTCTAAAAGACTGTTTAGAGTATGCACACTGTTAGTAACTAACCTTTGTGACCAAACATTACCTACAAATTTCTACAGATATACAAACATGGTTTTCTAGTAGCAGTTTAGAATTGTCTAAATAAAACCCTGGAAATTGATTAATCGGACCTTAAAATGTGACATGTATGGCTTAATTTAAGACTTCCCATGGAAGTTTGGTATGCTTGATGTATTTTATTTGTTAATTTTTATTTTTTTCTGAAGTATTACTTTAGTACTAAGCTGCATCTAAGATTAAATATGTCATATGACTTTAAGAGCCTCGTTAGCTATTATTTGGTAAGGCACACGTTCCCAACTATGTGCTGGGGACGACCAGTGGTTTGCAGATATATGGCTGGTCATATAGTGCTGACTCTCCTCCCTGTTTCCAGCTGCTAGCTTTATTTAAAAGACAACTAAAAATCTATAAATATTTATTTATGGTAATTACATGTTCCTATTACCATTGTATCTGCGTGCCTCACAATCTGTAATGGATTTACCCTCACAACATCCCTGTGAGTAGGGAAGGACTGTTTGTCACCATTTTCACATCAGGTCCTGTGGCCACAGGAAGGTGGAGTACGTGGAGATTCACTCATGTTGTTCAACCTCATGTAATCTCACTGACACTCCAAGAACACATTTTTGGTAGCATAATATGTATTATTTCTTTGGAAAATAGGATCCTCAGTGGCTGAGCAACATTCACAGTATACTGCACATTCCTATTCTTTGGGCCTTGTCGCCACATAAAAGTTGTACCACTTAAAGTGGTATAGCCCTTCGCATGGATGAAGTTACAGTATAATAGTACCTTATAATGGTATAGCTAAGTTGTCTTCCCATGGTCTATACTTATGTTTTACTGGCATAGCTATGTCAGTCAGAGGGGTGAATCCCTAACCCCCCTCTTGGCCAATATAATAGCTATGCTGGCAAAAGCACTAGCTTAGATACAATTTATACCAGCAAAAATGTCCATTTTATGAATACATCTTACTTGATTTGGGAAAGTGTGTATGTTGTGGGGTTTTTTTTGGCTTTTTTGTTTTATTCGATCTCCTCTAGCAGGGATTTGCTGGTATAGCTATGCCAACATATCTGTGTTGGTAAAGCTGTAGTGGGGTAAGGCACCTTTTATATCCGTATAACTGCATCCACACCAGGGTTTGTACCAGTATAACTATTTCATTTTAAATAAAACCAACCAATACATCTCTAACAGAAATAGTTACACCAGTACTAAAACTGCATAGAGACTAGGCTTTGGTTTTGCTTCTCGTAACGATAATGTGAAACAACAATAGTGGAAGTTACTAGCGAAAAAGTGAATGAATAAAATGATGCAGAAGTAAATTTAAAAAAATATGCAAGACAGACCTAAATACTAATAAAAGTAAATCAAACATTTACAAGGTTGGAGTGAAGGCATAACTTGAAGGTCAAATATGGAATCATTTTTTTGTTCATAGGCTCTCTTTTTAAGGCTTTTATACCTAAAATAATGCTGTCTCTTCCTATAGTATCAATTTACAAATGCATATTTGGCACTGTACAACTGATTTTTCTATATAGGTGAAAGTAGTGTCATCAGTTTGTATGGAGCTCTTTTGTAACTAGTCAACATGTCATTGCTATATTACTGGAACAGGATGTCCTAAATGACAAACTTTAATCAACGCAATCAAGAGATTCCAATAATAAATGAGAAGTGGAGAACACTCAGCATAATGGGCCAATGCATATTTTGCAGTTCTGAAGGAAGAAAAAGGAGGTTTTGTGATGGGGACCCTCTTTCTAGCAGTAAAAATGAATATGTAGTTACAGACTAGGACAACATTCAAAATTAAAAGTGTGATCATGTAGCTGAATGGTGCATTTTGTCAGATCCCCTCCCCCCGCCACATCAGATGAATTTAGGCTGAAATTCTTTACAGAAGTGATTTAAAAATAATAATTTGCACCCAGCACTTCTAAAAAATCCTCCCATTCTGAATTGGCTGCCAGAAAAGTAATTTTAATATCACATTTAATTTTCTTCTTTAAAGGTTAGTACTGGTGAGAGACCGTTTCGGAAACTGACGTTCTGTATCTACAAAATAGGTGTAACATGCAGATTTCTCCCACTCCAGCCTTCTGACGTGTCTCAACACTATTCTGTACTCTCTTGTCCCTGAGACATTCATTTAAGAAGTTCATTTTCTCTTTATAATCATTGGTCTCTTTGCCAACAAGAGTGCCCAAAAGCAGCAATTTTATGCAGGTTGTATTTACAAATTCTAGAGCCAGATTCAGCCCTGGCACAGTCAATGGAGCTTCACTTACAATTGTCAGTGCATTTCGCCCCAGAGGTTGTTGCATGTTTTAATGGGTTAATAATTCAGTTCCATATCATGCGGCTTTAAGGTCAGATTGCCAGGGTGAAGGAATAGAATAGCTCTGCCTTTCTGTGCAGGGTCCTGGCACTTGGTAACCTGTTGCAAGAGAATATTCACCCTCTTTTTAGAAGAGGAAGCTGGGGACGACTCAGAGTGTGGAAATTTGTCACACAGCTGTTCTCAGAATACATTCTGAGCAGAGGATTTTGATCCCACAGAATACGAGATTTGGTTTGGGTCAACAGAGAGAGAGAGAGCGCGCCAGATGTGGACTGTGGAACTGGTGTGGTTTAGGTTTGGCATATCTCTAATAATTCATTATTTAAAACATATATGTTCTGCTTTTTCTCTCCTACCCACGCCATATTCTATGGGCCAATTTCTGCTCTTAGATGAGTGTATGTAACTCGCATTGGTCTGCCACTATCTATTGATGAATGCTTAACTGAGGATCAAATCTGGATCCTAAATTTGATATTGAAATCAAATATGAAATCAGAGTTTCCTAGCCAAAGTGTTTACACACACCGATATTCTGAATTGGAGATTTCTCAAAAAGGACCTCTAGGATATCCCGTGCCTTGTGTTGCTGAAGTAAGTTGGGGAGCTGCAGCAGCAGCAAAGTTATCATTTAGAGGTTGTTTCTGAAGCATTTTAATATTTAACATTCTAGTATCCTCTGCATAACTCTTGACTATGTAACTTAAACAATAATGTTTAAAGTGGAATCTTTTTAAATGGCATTCAATGTAAGTATGCAACATCCATTCTACTTTTTTTTATTTACCATGGAAACCGTTATCTTCAAAAGCCTCTAACAGGTTACTTAAAACCTCCCTCTCATAAATTCATGTTGACTGTCTAATCAGCGTATGACTTTTCAAGGAGTTCTTTCCCTAAATCTTTTCTAGGGAATTCGTTAAGGTAACTGGTCTGGTTTTGGTTTTTATATTTTATTATTATTATTATTATTATTTTAAATCCATTTTCTATTCCTCAAAAGTTAATGTGTCAGTGGGGAACTTGTTTATTTTTAAAGAAGTTAGAAATCAATCGTTCCTGCTATCATTTCTTTTAAAACATATGGGTGCTTGTCTACTTTTAAAGACAGACAATCTTTACTCACATTTATTTCCCTCTTGTTTTTGGACAGATTCAACCACCACCACAGGCTATGATGGACCATTTTAGGATATTTTTTTTTTGTCCTCAGAAGTCCAAATAAATATCTGTTGCTCTAATTATCCTATCAGTTGAATTCTACTTATTTTTTTTAATGTCTCCCAGTTCTTCTCCTTAACATTAAATCTCCTAAAGCCACGTTTCCGTGTTTCTCTTTACATTACTCTTTACATTTCTAGTTAACCACTGTGGCCTCTCTTGCTCTTTTGTAGAGGAATTTTCAAAGAGGGATGCAGTTTTGAGCACTCTGGAGTGAGGGTTATTGGAGTCTTAAAAATGTGGCCCTTGCTCTCTGACCTTAGCATGGTCAGGTATTGCGCTCCAGCCAGAAGTTAGTGGAAGCTCTGTCTCTCAACAGCAAATTCCTAGATGCACTTCTCCCACTGCAAATCTCCTGCTCTAGCTCTCAGGCCCCGTAATCTATTGCTTACGCAGTCTCTCGCTCTTGTCTGTGTGGGTATTTCTTTAAAAAAAATTATCACTGTGGAGTAGAATTTGAGGGTTATGGTGTTCAGATGAGCCAGTGGACAGCTGATTCCTGAGTGGCTTAACTTGTGTCCCCTATTTAATCAGGAGCAGTAGGTGCTGAAGGTGGCCCCTAAGTGTTCTTGAAAATGTTATTTAAAGTCCCAACATCTTAACTGCACTTCAGCCCTGTCCTCTTAGAGTTTTTCGCATAAAGGGCATTTGATGCAGCTAAGCATCTGAGTGCCAGAACATATGCTAAAGCCCCTTTTGGAGAGTGAAATGGACCACTTGCACCAGTGCAAGCTTTAAAAAATGTTCAGTGTTCAGACTTATCTGGGAAACATTTCAATTCCTCTCGAACAGCATTTTAAGTATTTCTCACTTCCGTTGAGTAGAATTCCTGTACATTAGGGAAATCCAATCAAAGTTCTTTAGAAAGGCAGCTTTAAGTACAAAAATATTAGTGTTCATTCCTCCAGTGCATTACCCCAGTAGTGTGTCAGAGGCGATGATATTTTGATCATTGAATCCTATGCTAACTAGCTCCAACTTCATTTATCATACTTGGCTTCCTTCCCACAATTAAGTCTTGAGTAGCCATAGCAATGTGACAAAGATAGCAATCCTGCTTTACCACTACAAATATGCCCCCCTCTTACTTTTAGCTTAGTAGTTATCCCAATCAATAGTAGAGTAATTTAAATTCCTTATGATCAAAGTTCTGATCTTCTCACAGACTTCCTTCATCTGACACAATATTTCCTGAGTTACTTGTTCTAACTGCCCTGTAGGCAGCAACATCCCAAGATCACCTGACTATCTTTATTGTCCTTAACTTGTAGCCTAACTGACTCTGCTGTGTCATCCAAAATATGTATATCATTTCTTTCTGCTGACTCAGTGTCATTCTGCACTAACTGTGCAGTCCCTCTTCCCACTTTATTTTGCTTCTCCTTTCAATAAACTTTTCATCCTGGCAATTTAAAGTCCAGGATAAAATTCCCCTCTTCTGTTTAGTTAAATCTCTGTTGCATGGATATCCTACTTCTCCTTAAAAACATGCTACTCCAGCACTTGTATACTAGGTAATTGACTTTTATGACTTGACTCCTTTTGCTTTACCTTTTCACTATTGCATATATCAGTAGTTTTCAACATTTTTTTTTTATTTGTGGACTCCCAAAACATTTCTAATGGAGGTGTGGAGCCCTTTCAAAATCTTAGACATGGTTTGCAGTCAATTTTGTATTAGGAAAAATAGACCATGCTCTCTGACAGCAGGGAGAGGAATTAATCCTGCATACCACCAACTACCAATTTTAACAGCCCACTGCTTTCAGAAGATATAATACATTAGTTTAACCACAACATCATAAACCAAACTCTTCACTTGTGCCCCCAGGTGCTTGCTCTTTACAGTTATAATGATGGGATTACAGTATGCTGATTAAAACATACAGTTGGTGTCAAAGTATAGAATTTAGCCAATTATAAAGCACTTGTGGTTAAAGCTTGCTTATAACTAACCCTTTTATTATACCGTTACTTCTCTCTGTGTATACACAAATGAAAGCCCTTAAATGACCTATTACAACTGCAATTCTATAGTAATGAAGCTATCAGACTAGCTGGTCAACTAGTGTTTTTCTTAGTAATCCATGGCTACCCTTACCTTATTTACAAACACACACAAACCTTGCACCTGTCTGATTTTAAAAAGAACTTAGATGCTTTTCCTCAAGAACTTCCAGTGATGACCTGCTAAGGAAATCCCATTGAAATTATATTTAAAATTAAACTACAGACCATGTTTGTATTGGACCTTCATCTGGTCAGCTTGTCTTTTTATTTGTCTGAACGGCATTGTCTGTCTAATTTAGACTGTGGCTCTCTGGGAAAGGGACCAAGTTTTCCATTATCTACCATATATCGCACCCACTGAAACCAAGTAAGTAGTAGTACAAGAATGGCTGAATATTGTTTTTTTTTTTGTTAACATATGTTCATGTTTAAATTACAGTCCAAGGTTGGCCAGATATAATCTGTGTGAGCCAGCGATTATTCATATCACCTTCTACTATCCATGTAGTTTCTATCAGATTTGAAGAAAAAAAATGTTGAGGAGGTTTTAGGTCTAGAACATTGCCTGGCTAGAAGATCTCCAAAGAACACCTATTTTATTGTAGGAGATTATGATTCTGAGGTAACCGGTGCTCCAATACCATGGTGATAAACATGGTGTAAATGCCTAAACACATAGTTAGCAATTTTTCCTGCAAGTCAGCATGAAGCACTGCCCCAGCATAATGTTAGAAGAGCGTCACTGTTTTGGAAGGGCTGCTTTTTGGATGAAATCTAAAACTGAGGCCCTATCCATTTGTGCTTTATTATAAACCTTTTGTGACTTTTTTCATAAGAATAGGAGTGTTAAACCTACTCCTGACCTAATTCTAACACATTAAATTCTCCTTGCAGGGTCAACTGGAGGGAGGTATAATTTGTCATGTGTGTTGCTGTGTCAAACTGTTGTGCTGTTCTACCCCAGAGAAGTGGACTAAATCACTCCTGTAGGTATAACTTGCAATGCATTTTGGGATTCTTTTTGTAAATTAGATCATCTTTTCCTGTGAATCAAAGATGTTTTGAGGGATGCTTCAGTGAAAAATTACATGTAGTCTTGGATGGGAAACAAAAACCATTTTTAAAAACAAGCTTAGGATGGAACAGATGTAAATTACACTTGAGCCAGTTATGTGAGTTGCACATGATTTGTTCTGCTATTCTGTAAATGGGAGTATTAGGGGAATAGCAGCAACATGTGCTATAGCATTCATCAATATTTCATATCCCCTGAGATACTGACATTTGTTTTACAACATATTAAGCAGGAAAATATTCTAAAAAGCAGGTACATTTTTTTTTCTTTAAAAACTTCTCATACTTATTTCATTTAATTTTATAAATTGAGGATTACAAAATACATTTTCAACACAGCTTTAACTGTGCATCCCTGAGTTGTGTAGCTAAAAGCATTGACTGGAAGCTGTTGTCTTCTATATATATATTTAGGAATGGCAAGTCAATGGTAGCACGTTGTATGCTAGATTTGTAAGGGAGTTTGGTTTGGATCTTAACTTTTTGAACCATAGGGTTATTAATATTATGCAATGTGTGTGGGGGGGAGGGTTGTGTGTGTGTGTGTGTGTGTGTGTATATGTGTGTGTGTGTGTGTGTGTGTGTGTGTGTGTATATATATATTCTAAACCAGGGGTCGGCAACCTTTCAGAAGTGGTGTGCCGAGTTTTCATTTATTCACTCTAATGTAAGGTTTCACGTGCCAGTAATACATTTTAACATTTTTAGAAGGTCTCTTTCTATAAGTCTTTAATATATAACTAAACTATTGTTGTATGTAAAGTAAATAAGGTTTTTAAAATGTCTAAGAAGCTTCATTTAAAATTAAATTAAAATGCAGAGCCCCCCTGAACCGGTGGCCAGGACCCAGGCAGTGTGAGTGCCACTGAAAATCAGCTCGTGTGCCGAAGCCATAGGTTGCCTACCCCTGCTCTAAACAGAATGCATAGCTATGCTGAATTATTCTAAGCTGTATCCCTTTTTTCTCAGTAGTTTGTCACCTTTTTGTACCTTTCAGTCCACAGTTGTGCCTGTCTGCATAATTGAGATTACTTTCAGCTCTATAAGGCTCATCTATTTACGTACTTATTGGTTTTGTCATAAGGCCTGGATCTATGTCAGGTTCTCTAGCTCAGGCTGCTACTCATGGGAGTGCATGTCCTTTGCTCTCTCTGGCTCTCAAAAACAGACTGATCCTGTAGTGCAGCATATCTCAAAGTCAGGGAGGGGCCTATGGGAGTAAAAGCTAAGTGAAGGCCCCCTCACAGAGGATGAAATCCTGACCTCCTCCTTGAAGAGAGTAGCAAAACTCCTGTTCACTCCAATGGGGCCAGAATTTCACCCAGTTTATCCTGACTTAGTCTGGTTTGGGAGAGGAGTTTGGCTGCCCGTATAGAACGAGAAGGGTGTTCTCCCCCACGAAATGCCTAGGAATTGCATCACTTCTCCATTCCCTGGCAGCATGTATGTAGTGAAGCTGCCCTATCTCCCCTGCTTTAGCTGTTCCTGTAGGGACTCTCTTAATGGAGGGCTTCCCAGCACATAGGTATTTTGATGGAAAAAGCAATACAGCTTTCAGTTTTATTTACCTTTTTGGGCAATCTCTGCAGGGTTGATGCGCTACTCCAAGGCCTATCCATTCTTATCGTAAAGATTCTGTATTGTGTGGAGAGTGCTCCATAGCTTACCAGAAATGGGGTAGATTGTGCCCTGGAGGCAGTTCACCTTCCTTCTCTGTGTATGGCTCTGTGGGATGCAATCTGGATCATTCGATGCTGTCTGCAAATGGCAGAGGAATGAATGCATTGATGGTATCAAAAACTGATGTGGAGAACTAACAGTGGCAGATGTAAAGGTTGAGCCCTCTGTATTAAATAATTTGTCCCACAGCTATCTGTCCACATGAGTGTTTTTCTGTGTTCAGGTGGCTATTTGCTATCCAGCTTGTGTGCAGAGAGATGGGTTGTGCGCATAATTCTCTCACACGCTCATGCTCACAGATGTGTGTGCAAATGTTATGCCTGTACAAAAGTGGTAATCCCTTAGAATCATGGAATCATAGGGTTAGAAGGGTTATCCAGTCTAACCCCTTGCCAAGATGCAGGATTTGTAAACCATCCAAGACAGATGGCTATCCAGCCTCCTTTTAAAAACCTCAAGTGAAGGAGCTTCCATAACCTCCCTGGGCAGACTATTCCATTGTCCTACTGTTCATACAACTAGGAAGTTATTCCTTCACTAAGGATCCAATGGCGGGGGAAATCTGGGTTCTGTACTCCAGCTATCCATCATTTGTTTGCTGTTGTGACCACTGTTTTCTTGGTTGATTCCACCTATTTACCAGTATTCAAACATATAAATACATACAACATAGGTCTGGTAGGCAGAAGGAATTCTCCCTAGTACAGCTATGCATTTATTTGCATATACCTTCAATATTTTTTTTTAGTTAAATACAGTACATTACATTTGAATCCCCTAATAAAATAGCTGATGCATTTTCTGTAATGCCATTATTGGTCACTTCTATACTAATAGAGCCCTCAGTGTAATATTTGTGCTCTTGTAGATACTCATGGATAGGCTTCACTACAGCCTTCATGCTGAGGACCTTTCTGGATTACAGCCAGGCTATTGAGATGAAGGATTAAATTTGCCCTTGATTCATAACAAGGTTGTGTGTTAACATTCCAAGACTGATTTTCACAATTTGACAGTCTGGAGGAGAGTTGATGTATTTATTTTCTTTTTTCACGCTCTCATGAAAAAGACAGCCTGCCTCTGCTGAAGCTTGAACACTGCTCACTACACAGGTTTTCTGTTGTCTAGGTGCAGGAGTGTGACAGTTCAGACTATTTGTGTATGGTAAGAGTAGCACTGTTTAGTTGCCATACAGGGAGCTAAGTGTAGTTTTCAGGTTTCCCGTTCTGGGTAGGATAGCTCCATATTTGCATAGGGCAATTCCAAATATTTTTGCAGGCTCCCTGTTTTTTTGTGTGGCTGTGTAGTAGAGCACTGGAGTGTTTATGAAACTAGCTGTCAAGCTCTTGGTTTTTCCTCAGTAGGATAAGGTTCTGTTCTCTTCCAAGTCATTATATTTATAAGTAGTAATGTATGTGAATGGGTTATTCTTTATGATGAAATATAATCTAGACCTTGTTAAATGCCTGTACACTGATTTAGTTTGCTGTTTGCTTATGCTGTACCTGACACCTGGAGGCATGTCCCAATCACTTTCATTTTATACAGTACTTCAGTGAGGCCACTTGCAGTAGTAGGGGGAATAAAATTGGTGCATTAATCTAGAGTATTTTGCACCCAAATATCTGAGCTTTATTAATATTAATTTAGTTAACACAATACATCACTGAGGTATTTTATAGCATCTATTTTACAAATGTCACAGAGAGGGTCACAGAGAGGTTAAGTGAGTTGACAAAGGTCAAAGAGAGATAC
>CM065776.1:162764687-162862187 GCA_033296515.1 Macrochelys suwanniensis | reverse complement strand
CTCCCCCCTCCCTCCGTGAAAGCAACTGAGGGGGGAGCCAAAAATCCTTTCGCGCCTTTTTTCATGCGGGCGCCATATTGCTGACACCATTGTTATCCACCCGCCGCTTCTGCTCCCACTCTGCTGTCCTGCAAACAGCATACCAGGGAAAGTATGGAGCACGATCAGATCACCGCGGCTGTTATTGCCGTTATGAACACCAAGCGCATTGTCCAGGAGTATATGGAGAACGAGAACCAGGAGCTGCTACAGCTACAGCAGGCGAGGAGGCGACAGCAGCGCCCTGAGGACAGTGATAAGGACATGGACACAGACCTCTCTCAAAAAAGGCCCCCACGCAAGGTGGACATCATGGTGGTAATAGGGCTTGTTGATACAGTGGAACGCCGATTCTGGGCCCGGGAAACAAGCACAGACTGGTGGGACCACATAGTGCTGCAGGTCTGGGATGAATCCCAGTGGCTGCGAAACTTTCGCATGCGTAAGGGCACTTTCATGGAACTTTGCGAGTTGCTTTCTCCTGCCCTGAAACGCCAGAACACCAAGATGAGAGCAGCCCTCACAGTAGAGAAGTGACTGGCGATAGCCCTGTGGAAGCTTGCAACGCCAGACAGCTACCGGTCAGTCGCAAATCAATTCGGAGTGGGAAAATCTACAGTGGGGGCTGTTGTGATGCAAGTAGCCAGGGCAATCACCAAGCTGCTGGTACCAAGGGTTGTGAGTCTGGGAAATGTGCAGCTCATACTGGATGGCTTTGCAGCAATGGGGTTCCCAAACTGTGGTGGGGCGATAGACGGAACCCATATCCCTATCTTGGCACCGGACCACCAAGCCAGCGAGTACATAAACTGAAAGGGTTACTTTTCAATAGTGCTGCAAGCACTGATGGATCATAAGGGACGTTTCACCAACATCAACGTGGGATGGCCGGGAAAGGTACATGACGCTCGCATCTTCAGGAACTCTGGTCTGTTTCGGCTGCTGCAGCAAGGGACTTTCTTCCCAGACCAGAAAATAACCATTGGGGATGTTGAGATGCCTATAGTTATCCTTGGGGACCCAGCCTACCCCTTAATGCCGTGGCTCATGAAGCCATACACAGGTAGCCTGGACAGTAGTCAGGACCTTTTCAACTATAGGCTGAGCAAGTGCAGAATGGTGGTGGAATGTGCATTTGGGCGTTTAAAAGCTCGCTGATGCAGTTTATTGACTAGGTTAGATCTCAGCAAAACCAATATTCCCATTATTATTACTGCTTGCTGTGTGCTCCACAATATCTGTGAGAGTAAGGAGGAGACGTTTATGGCTGAGTGGGAGGTTGAGGCAAATCACCTAGCCGCTGGTTATGCGCAGCCAGACACCAGGGCTATTACCAGAGTACAGCAGGGTGCGTTGCGCATCAGGGAAGCTTTGAAAACCAGTTTCATGAATGGCCAGGATGCTGTGTGAAAGTTCTGTTTTTCCCCAATGAAGCCCTGCCCCTTCATTTACTCTACTTCCCTTTAACCAAACCGCCCTGCCCTCCCCCACTCGGTCACCGCTTGCAGAGGCAATAAAGTCATTGTTGCTTAAAAATCATGCATTCTTTATTAATTCGTAAAACAAAGAGGGGGAACTATGGGGGTAACTGCCACGGTCTCCCGGGATGGGTGGTGGAGGAAGGGAAGCACCAGGATGGGCGGTGGAGTAAGGGAAGCACCAGGATGGGTGGTGGAGGAGGGGATGAGGGAAGGACAAGGACACACAGCACTTTAAAACTTATTGAATGCCAGCCCTTTGTTGCTTGGACTGTTCTCTTGGCTTGAGTGGTTGGGTGCATGGAGGCCACCCAAACGCGTTCTTGGGCGTCTCGGGGATGAGGTTATGGGACTCGGGAAGGAGGGCTGTTGGTTACACAGGGGCTGTAGCGGCGGTCTGGGCTCAGGCGGCCTTTCCTGAACCCTACGCCTTTCCTCAGCCATAAGCCAGAGGATTTCCGTTTGATCCTCCAGTAGCCTCAGAATTGCATCCTGCCTTCTCTCTGATGCTGACGCCACCTACTCTCTTCATCCCGCCGCTGTCTCTCTTCATCCCGCCAGTCATTGTCTTCAGAATGCCACCTGTCCGCGCGATCAAATTCTGCCTTCCTGGACTCCGACAGTGTCTGCCTCCACGCATTCTGATGGGCAGTTTCAGTGTGGGAGGATTGCATGAGCTCTGAGAACATATAGTCTCGATTCCTTTTTTTTTTTTACTTCTAATCTTCGCTAGCCTCTGGGACGGTGATGAAAGGGGTGGCATTGAAACATTTGCAGCTGCGGGAGGAAACAATCAGGAGAGGAGTAGTTTAAAAGACACATATTAGAGAACAATGCTCCAAACATTACATATCACACGTGCATTTGGTCCAAGGTTGCACTTTGCCTGTTATATTGAGGGTCTGCCGGTTTGGTGTGAGAGATCACACAAGCAGGTCCAGCAGAATACGGCTTGCAGGCAGCCATGGTAAGCCACAGTCTATAGGCTTCTTTAACCTTCATAACATGTGGGATTGTTTTCAAACAGCAACCCCCTCATTTCCCATAACAAACAGCCTTTGGGCTGGCAATTTAAAACTGGTTGGCAATTGAAATGGGAGGGGCGGCGGTTTTCGGGTTAACGTGCAGCGCGAACCTAATCGACCACCCCCCCCACACACACACAGACACACATCCAAGATGTTCGCTGTTCCCCCTCCCCCCAGCGCATGGGTCACAGCGGGGGGTCACAGCGGGGAAGATTTCCGTTCAGCCACAGGCAAACAGCCCAGCAGGGATGGACCCCTCTGAATACCCCCTTAATAAAATTCCCCTATTTCAGCCAGGTGACCATGAACGATATCACTCTTCTGAGGATAACACAGACAGATAAAGAACGGATGTTGCTTGAATGCTAGCAAACACCGGGACCATACGCCGCCATGCTTTGCAAAGCAATGATTCCAGACTACGTGCTACTGGCCTGGCGTGGTAGAGTGTGTTACCACGGAGCACAGGATAAGGCTGCCCTCCCCAGAAACCTTTTGCACAGGCTTTAGGAGTACATCCAGGAGATCTTTCTGGAGATGTCCCCGGAGGATTTCCACTCCATCCCCGAACATGTTAACAGACTTTTCCAGTAGCTGTAGCTGTACTGGCCACGAATTAATCATTAAACACGCTTGCTTATAAAACATGTATTAATTTAACAGAGGTACACTCACCAGAGGTCCCTTCTCCGGCATCGAGCACGCCTTGGGTGGGTTCGTAGGGTACTGGCTCCAGGGTGACAAAGAGTTCCTGGCTGTCTGGGAAAAGGGCTTCTCCTCTTCCTTGCTGTGTCTGTGCGCTATTTTCAGCATCATTATCATCATCTTCCTCTCCCCAAAAATGCTCCTCTGTGGTTTCTGATGATCCACATACGGAGTCATACCACATGGGTGGGTCAGTGCTGGCTGCACCTCCTAGAATGGCATGCAGCTCATCATAGAAGCGGCATGTCTGGGGATCTGACCCAGAGCGGCTGTTTGCATCTCTGGTTTTTTGGTAGGCTTGCCTGAGCTCCTTAATTTTCACGCGGCACTGTTGCGCATCCCTGTTGTAGCCTCTGTCCTGCATGCCCTTGGAGACTTTGGCATATGTATTGGCGTTTCTTCTTTTGGACCGTAGCTCTGCTAGCACGGTTTCATCTCCCCATACAGTGATCAGATCGCGTACCTCACGCTCGGTCCATGCTGGAGCTCGTCTTCGGTTCTGGGACTCCATCATGGTCACCTCTGCTGATGAGATCTGCACTCACCTGCAGCTCACCACGCTGGCCAAACAGGAAATGAAATTCAAAAGTTCGCGGGGCTTTTCCTGTCTACCTGGGCGGAGCATTCGAGCTCAGACTGCTGTCCAGAGTGGTCAAATGTTGCACTGTGGGATAGATCCAGGAGGCCAATACCGTCGAATTGCATCCACACTAAGCCTAGTTCGAGTCGGCAATATCGATTTTAACGCTAATCCCCTCGTTGGGGGTGGAGTGGCAAGATCGATTTTAAGAGCCCTAGACATCGACGTTAATGGCTTTGTCGTGTGGACGGGTGCATGGATCAATCGATGTAATGCTAATAAATTCGACCTAAACTCGTAGTGTAGACCAGGGCATAGTGTCATTCAGTTGATGTAAGCCTTGATTCAGTAAAATGTTTAAGCATGTGCTTTAATCCCATTGAATTCAATGTGACGTAAGCAGCTGCTTAACTGCTCTTCTAAATAAGGATATGAATATTCCCATGCTTAAAGTAAAGTATGTACTATAAACATCAGTGTAACAGGGTACTTAAGTACAGACTTACCTACAAGCATGTGAGTAGTCCCAATAACTTCAATGGGGCTGCTTCTCCTTTCCTTAAATTGAATACTTGCTTTAAGCACCTTGCTGAATTCGGACCTAAGACCTTTGCTGAACTGGAACATCATGATCAGATTTTCAAAAGTTCTCTGAACACAGAAGTACTGAAACTAATGGGAGCTGCTAGGGTTTGGAAAAACTAGCCAATAATGCTCAAAAATATATCTTTAGTATGCAAATGTCAGCTGAGGCATTAAATAGTTACTTACAGGATTCAGTGCGATTGCTTGAAGGCCTTAATTATCAAAGGCTGGCCTTTTTTCATGTAAAATATTGTTTGTACATACTTGTACCACACTATGAAGGTGTAACTGGTTTCACCCATGCTATAAATAGTTCTAATACCCATGTACACACCTCAGATACATCAGTAAAGTCCATTGGTGGCAATAAGGCTAAATTGTTATGTTGATTTAAATAGTATTTGCAGGTGTTGGATATTTTTCTAGTGTGAGTGCAGGCATTTTCCACATGGAAAGTTCAGGTGCAAGGATCTAGATGTAGATCTAGAAAGTTTGCAGTTTCACATCTGGAGGCAGGATGGAGGTGTCTGAAAAAATTAGGGGTAAGTAATGGGCCCTGCGAGGTCTTATCTTTTCTTGCCAGTTTATTGCTGCCTTATAGGAATTGCCTTGACTGAGGAAAGCACCACTGAAGCCATTCCATTGGTATACCTTTAGGGAAAATAAAAAGAACTTTGACAATAATGAAAAATTACTTTCTCAGCAAACTTTGTGAATGCCTCAAATTCACTGTGTGAATACTTAAGTCCTTAACAATAGCAACCCAATTATAAGAAAAAGGGGAGTAGGTGTTGCCTTATATATTAAAAATGTGTACACTTGTACTGAGGTTGAGAGAGAAATAAGAGACAGACTTGTTGCAAGTCTCTGGGTAAGGATAAAAGGGATAAAAAACAAGGGTGATGTCATGGTAGGGATCTACTACAGACAATCAAGCCAGGAAGAAGAGGTGGATGAGGCTTTTTTTTTAAACCACTAACAAAATCATCCAAAGCACAGGACTTGGTGGTGATGGGGGACTTCAACTACCCAGACATCTGTTGGGAAAATAGCACAGCAGGGCACAGATTATTCAACAAGTTCTTGGAATGTATTGGAGACAATTTTTTATTTCAGAAGGTGGAGAAAGCTAGTAGGGGGGAGGCTGTTCTAGATTTGATTTTGACAAATAGGGAAGAACTGGTTGAGAATTTGAAAGTGGAAGGCACATTGGGTGAAATGGTAGATCATGAAATGATAGAGTTCATGATTCTAAAAAATGGTAGGAGGGAGAACAGTACAATAAAGACAATGGATGTCAAGAAGGCAGACTTTAACAAACTCAGAGAGTTGGTAGATAAAATCCCATGGGAAGCAAGTCTAAGGGGAAAAACAATTGAAGACATTTGGCAGTTTTTCAAAGAGACATTATTAAGGGCACAAGCAAACTATCCCACTGCGTAGGAAAGAAAGGAAGTATGGCAAGAGACCACCCTGGCTTACCCAGGAGATCTTCAATGATCTTTAAAAAAAATTAAAAAAAAAAAAAAAAAAGAATTACAGACCAGCCACCTTAACTTCTGTACCCGGAAAGGTAATGAGCAATCACCTAGAAGATAATAAGGTGATAAATAACAGTCAGCATGGATTTGTCAAGAACAAATCATGTCAAACCAACCTGATAGCTTTCTCTGACAGGATAACAAACCTTGTTGATGGGGTGGGCGAAGTGGTAGATGTGGTATATCTTGACTTTAGTAAGGTTTTTGATACTGTCTTGCGGGACCTTCTCATAAACAAATAAGGGAAATACAACCTAGATGGAGCTACTATAAGATGGGTGCATAACGAGCTGGAAAATCGTTCCCGGGGAATAGTTATCAGTGTTCACAGTTATGCTGGAAGGGCATAATGAGTGGGGTCCCACAGGGGTTGGTTCTGGGTCTGGTTCTGTTCAATATCTTCATCAGTGATTTAGATAATGGCATAGAGAGTACACTTATAAAATTTACGGATGATACCAAGATGGGAAAGGTTGCAAGTACTTTGGAAGATGGGATTAAAATTCAAGATGATCTGGACAAACTGGAGAAATGGTCTGAAGTAAATAGGATGAAATTCAATAAGGACAAGTGCAAAGTACTCCACTTAGGAAGGAACAATCAGTTGCACACATACAAAATGGGAAATGACTGCCTAGGAAGGAGTACTGCGGAAAGGGATCTGGGGATCACAAGCTAAATATGAGTCAACAGTGTAATGCTGTTGCCAAAAAAGCAAACATTATTATGGGATGTATTAGCAGGAGTATTGTAAGCAAGACATAAAAAGTAATTCTTCCGCTCTATTCCGGGCTGATTAGGCCTCAACTGGAGTATTGTGTCCAGTTCTGGGCGCCACGTTTCAGGAAAGATGTGGACAAATTGGAGAAAGTCCAGAGAAGAGTAACAAAAATGATTAAAGGTCTAGAAAACATAACCTATGCGGAAAGATTGAAAAAAACTGAGTTTGTTTAATCTGGAAAAGAGAAGACAGAGAGGACATAACAGTTTTCAAGTACGTAAATGGTTGTTGCAAGGAGGGGGGAGAAAAACTGTTCTCCTTAACCTCTGAGGATAGAACAAGAAGCAATGGGCTTAAATTGCAGCAAGGGCAGTTTAGGTTGGACATTAGGAAAAACTTCCTAACTTTCAGAGTGGCTAAGCACTGGAATAAATTGCCTAGGAAGGTTGTGGAATCTCCATCATTGTGGATTTTTAAGAGCAGGTTGGACAAACACCTGTCAGGGATGGTCTAGATAATCCTTAGTCCTGCCTTGAGTGCAGGGGACTGGACTAGATGATCTCTCAAAATCCCTTCCAGTTCTATGATTCTAAGAATGGCCCTCCTGGATCAGACCAAAGGTCCATGTAGCCCAGTATCTTGTCTTCCAACAGTGGCCAATGCCAGGTGCTCCAGAGGGAATGAACAGAACAGGTAATCATTAAATGATCTCATACCCTGTTGCCCATTCCCAGCTTCTAGCAAACAGAGGCTAGGGACACCCTCCCTGCCCATCCTGGCTAATGGTCATTGAAGGACTTATCCTCCATGATCTTATCTAGTTCTCTTTTGAACCCTGTTATAGTCATCACAACATCCTCTGGCAAAGAGTTCCACAGACTAACTATGCGTTGTGTGGAAAAAAAATACTTTCTTTTCTTTGTTTTAAGCCTGCTACCTATTAATTTCATTTGGTGACCCTTAGTTCATGTGTTATGAGACGGAGTAAATAAAAATTCCTTATCTACTTTCTCCACACCAGTCATCTCTTTTCCAAGCTAAAAAAGTCCCAGTCTTATTATTCTCTCCTCCATTCCCCTAATCATTTTTGTTGCCCTTTCCTGGACCTTTTCCAAGTCCACTATATCTTTGTTTGAGATGAGACGACCACATCTGCATGCAGTATTCAAGATGGGCATGCCATGAATTTATATAGAGGAAATAAGAGAGTTTGTCTTATTATCTATCTCTATCTTAATGATTCCCAACATTCTGTTTGCTTTTTTGACTGCCGCTGCACATTGAGTGGATGTTTTCAGAGAACTATCCACAATGACTCCAAGATCTCTTTCTTGAGTGGCAATAGACCCCATCATTTTATATCTATAGTTGGGATTATGTTTTCCAGTGTGCATTACTTTACATTTATCAACATTGAATTTCATCTGCCATTTTGTTGCCCAGTCACCCAGTTTTATGAGATCCCTTTGTTGCTCTTCATAGTCTGACTTGGACTTACCTATCTTGAGTAGTTTTGTATCATCTGCAGATTTTGCCACCTCACTGTTTACGCCCTTTTTCCAGATCATTTATGAATGTTGAATAGGACTGGTCCCAGTAGAGACCCCCTGGGGGACACCACTATTTACCTCTCTCCATTCTGAAAACTGACCATTTATTCCTACCCTTTGTTTCCTATCTTTTAACCAGTTACCAATCCATGAGAGGACTTTCCCTCTTATCTCATGACAGCTTACTTTGCTTATGAGCCTTTGGTCATGGACCTTGTCAAAGGCTTTCTGAAAATCTAAGTACACTATATCCACTGGATCTTCCTTGTCCACATGCTTGTTAACCCCCTCAAAGAATTCTAGTAGATTGGTGAGGCATGATTTACCTTTACAAAAAACATGTTGACTCTTCCACAACAAATTATGTTAATAATAAATCCATAATTCTTAAAATCAATCTCAATTTTATTTAAAAAAATGTTCTTGAGTTCCTGTCTCTGCTTCCTGTTTGAAGTGGGATATAGCTTTGCCGTGACATGTGGTGTACAAAGCCAAATCTTCATCATGTAGAATATGTAATCTGATGGTACATATGCATGCACAATTTCCTAGTCGTCTGGTAACATTTGCTTTCATTCTCTGAAGTCATAAAACTTCTTCATATCAATAACTTTATTTATTTCGATTTATAAACAAAACAAAATGTCCAGCCAAATAGCTCTGGTACTCTTTTGGTGCTCCCAGAAATCCCTATTCATGACCCGAAACTTAACCTTCAGGACCCTATTTTTAAAAAGTTTTATGTAACTCCTGGACCTTGTTTATCTTCTCCACTTTCCTCCTATGCCTTTACCTTCCAGCTTATTAGGTAGCAACCACTGCCTGTTTTCAAAGAGCTCATGTGCCATTCATTCTGTGTCTACCTGTGTGGTTTTATCAAAACTTTACTCAACAGTAATCATCTGCAAGAATTTGCCCTTTGATAAATACAGTTTTCATTTGTGCTGCCCTATTTTTTTTTAGCTCCAACTGCTCCAACACATGTAATATGTACTGCAGTCTGTTAGCTCAGCCATCTAGTTCTGTATTTTCCATATTTTAGATTACTTGCCTCCAATTTCCCCACAGTTCGAGTATCCTGTTGCATCCTTTTGAAATGTTCTTGTCCTCCCTTACATCATTCCCCTCCTTACCCCTCAGTACTCTGATCCCCCCCGCAAACTTCTCCAATTCTTAATCCCATCATCCTGCCCTCCTAGAAGTTTTCTCGTTTCCTGCCCTTCCATATCCCCAATCTATGAAACGCTGTCCAGAAGATTATCCTAATGCATTATTCTGCGCATATGCTTGTCTCCTCCACCCCTCAAACTATCCCAAACTCTCTTCCTTATCTCTCCTGACTCAATCTGTCATCACATCATGTGAACCTTTTTATCTTGGGCACTGGGAGAAAAAGTGTTTTGAAGTAGGTGGCTAAAGGTGCCCCCGTTCTCCACATGGGCCTTGGTTCTTGTCTGGATTACGTTTCACATAATACAACATCGTATGTTGTGGCTGAACTGCCATGGTGAATTATGATCGTATTAAACCCTGAAAATACACAGTACCTGACATCAAATATAAAATACTTATTTGAATAGGTGTATTATTTATGGAAAAATGTATAACTTCAACTTTAGGAAGATTCTTCTTCTTTCCTCCGCCCACTGACTAATTCAAATGTGTGTGTGTATATATATATAAGGCTTGAATCAATAGGGGAACCCTCCTATTGCCAATTTTAGCACTTACAAAATCCAAATGTTAACCAAAATTATGTTGCCCACTGGACAAATGATCCCACCCTTTTATTGACACTATAGCGTTCGATTTCGGCCATACCATTTAAGAAAACTAATACTGTCCAGCCATGAAATTTTGATTAATTTTAACTATAATTTTAACCCCTTTTCTAAAGAAAAATCCTGATCCTGTAAAATCTACCACATGAGTTTAACTTTATGCCCTCGAGGAATTGTTTACACTTACAGCTGTAGCACATAGTGAAGACACTACCTATGCTGATGGGAGAGCTTCTTCCATCCGCATAGGTACTCCACCTCCCCGAGAGGCAGTAACTATGTTAATGGGAGAAGCCCTTCCGCTGACATAGCACTTTCTAAATTGCAGGGAGGGGAGCGGTTAGATTGATATAACAGTCACTCAGGGGTGTGGGTGTGGAACTGGAAACCTGATTACGAGAGTTATGCTCCTCTTCTCAGGGAACTGAAACCTTCCACGTGACCTGTGTGAGAAGTCCAGACCGTTAGAATTTTGAATATTTTTCAATCAACTGTTCTGAAACCTGATACAGACCAAGAATTATTGGTAAAGAGTGTATTCCCTAAATGTTACAAACGAGATAAGTGAGAACTAATGGTTTCTTGTTTAATCTGAAACTTCGCACCACACAAAACTGAAACCTGATTCCAGGCGGTCTCAAAAATAAAACACTTATGTATACAAAGTATCAAAGAAGATTGTGGCTGAAATCCCAGCAATATTGAAATCAATAGAATTTTTTTCCCGCCTGAAAAAATCCCGAGACTCACTCCTGTTCCTTCAGATCTTACATTCCTTGGAAAATATTATGATATTTGATAGTAATGATTCAAAACACTGCTGCTTACTAGGGTGCTACTGTTGTATTTTGGGCCATTACACTACTAATATACAGAATAAGAATGATACCAGGGTTTTCTTTCCTTTTTGATACATAAGGATGAGTGGATTGTATAAGTTTGCTGGGTAATGCATGAAAAACCTTATTAAATGTATTTTAAAATATTTACACATCTGAAGATGTCACTTCAAAGTTTACTCTTAGCCTTTGGATGAGATGAAACATAAAATATTCTTAATAGTTGATACCTGCTAAACTGGCAGAAGGAAGGAATGCTTATATGTAGTTACTAAGAAGACAATAAAAATACTTAGTCCGCATAATGCCTTTTATTCACTGACAAACATTAATTACACCTCAAAACATCTTTTTTTGAGTAGGTATTAAACCCCTTTTGCATATGGGTAAACTGAGGCACAAAGAGGTTAAGTGACTTGCTGAAAGTCACAAAATGAGTTACTGGCACCTTAGAAATAGAACCCTGGATTCCTGAGTCAAAATTTCCCTTCACTAGCCCCTGAATAAAGTTCCCTTCCTATTTTGTGGGACCACATTGTGTTTTTTGTTCATTGAATTAGGCTAGCACAAAAATGTCTGAAAGAAGTACAGTTTTAAAATGATGTATTATTGCATCCTAATTTTTATTTTAGGGAATGCACTGGGACTCTGGACACCTGGTTCTATTCCTGACTCTACCAGTGGCCTACCGGGCGACCTTGGGCAAGTCACTTCAACTCTTTCTGTCTTTCAGTTTGCTCATCTGAAATAATGAGGATAATATTTACCTCCTTTGATGGTTTTGAGATCTACTGATAAAGAGAGACATAAAATCTAGGAAGTATTATTTCTAATTAAAATGGGCCAGCTGAGTTCTCTATGTTGTGTACATACATAAGTTCTCTCTCCCCTCCTCCTTTCCCTCCCCTTCGTGTGCGTGTGTGTGTGTGTGTGAGAGAGAGAGAGAGAGAGAGAGAACTCCTAGGCTGAGCTCCTGTGTACTAGCTGCCAACCTGGAGTGAATTTTTTCAGCCTAATTTTAAATACCCTGAAAATGGGGTTATTTAATGGAAGTGCTGACAGAACCTTAACTAGAGCGGAGTGTGCGTCTTCTATAATTTATAACTCCCCATATTCCAAACAGTTTCTTTATATGCTGTGCTCCACTCAAACAGGAAAAGAAGGTACTGCAGTGAATTATTGTGTAATTAATCATTGGGCCATGAGGGACTCATTTACTAATTAAAAACGTAAAAAGAGTAAATTGAAATAACCAATGGCTACTAAATCACGTCTTTTGATAAGTCAGCAGCATTGTAATATATCATAACATCTCAATCAGAGACGTGCAGATCCTACACATTACCTTTTACTTCAGAACTGCCAAAATCATTCACTATATGTCCAGTGCTGCTTCTAGTACTAGTCATACAACTGCTACAGTGTGCTTGATCATGAGATACAGTGTGCAACATATACTCATGTCTACGCATGAGTCTACGCATACTAATGGTACACACATACAACATTCCACTTATTTGAATGTGCTCATCTTCTTAGCACAAGTGCTGGTGTTTTGAAATGGAAGAATTCTATTCAGCTGCCATAAGAAGCTATTCCTGCCATAAAGAAGAGCTACAGGAAATGAAGCTATAATTTCAAAATCAGAATAATGTGCAAATCTGTTAATGATTTGATCCAAGAGAAATTGTGGTTTGTTTCATAACTCTATTCTCCAGAGCCTTTGTAAGGCATTTGCATGGCGTTCAGTAGCCTTTGGGAGCTTGGAGGATTGATTGTGCGATTCTTTGCATCCTGTGTAATCATTTACATCTGGAAAAGTGGGTATCCTTTGCTACCGCTGATGTAAGTGGGGAAACGTCTGATCTGTTCACATTTTATGAGCAATATGTGATCACTTTGCGCAGGTATCAAATGTGTGTAAATGACTGTTTTATTAGTGGCAAGGGATGGAGAATCAGATCCTTGAAGTGCAATTCTACTTAGAACTTGCAAATTTTATGTAGTCGCTTTTCGTTGTCAACAGATTTGTTCTCTCTGTGTTCAGAGTCCTGTCTGTTCATTATAGCGATTAAAAATATGATTTTACTGGTGCTATCCTCTGCAAATTCATCACCGCTAAGAGGGAATGCACTGGATGCTGTTCTTTCATATACATAATGTAGAATTTATTTAGCTCCAGTTAGAGTGAATCAGTTACTGTATTCCTGTGCAAACCCATTAAACAAAATAGGCTTGCACAGATACCAATGAGAGCATAATGTAGCCTGCAAACTTTTATTAGTGTAGCAATGCACAAGAAGAAGGAAAGAAACCAGATCCTGAGTTTGCAGGGCTGGTTGTATGGGTTTGTTTTGCTCTTGTGTTCGTTTTTGTGTTTGGGAGCTGAACATGTTTGATCAGGAAGCTATGGAAACACACCATGTATGGAACCTCATTACGATATTTGTATTGGGTCATTTTTCAGGATTCTTTAAGTCTGTACCAGAGAGAGCTTTTTGGTCCCATATAAAGCCCACCACTGCTGACACTCACTCGAGGCCTGATCTAAAGTCCACCGAATTCAATAGAAAGGCTCCCATTGAAATCAGGGGACTTTGGATCAGGCCCTTAGTTGGCGGGGGGCTAGAATGGTAAAGAATATCAACTTTCGTTTAAAACAACGAAAATCATTCTCTAGCTCTTTTATTTGCAAATAGAGTCTAGAAGATGTATATTCATGTAATTCAATGTATGTTGATCATTAGCATTGAAAGGAAAAATGATCTGGGTCCCATTTCTGCAACAGGAGGTGTAAAAGTCTCTCATTGCCTCCCTCCTACTAATCATCCCTCTCAACATCTCCACTGCTCTATTTATATGTTCCCAGGTACTGTCTGGGTTAACAACCTGCTACCTTAAGGATAATTCCTCAAAATTGTCTTGATTGGAAAAAAATTGTTTTTTATTAGGGAAAAAATTACTGCAGATCTTTATTTCTCAATTGTGATATGATAATCAGTGCCATTTTATAAGTAGCTACTAGTATAATGAAAATGCAAATTGAGCGTGCAATATTACTACTTGCAAGAATAGCTAAATATTTCTGGAGAAGCTACTACACTGCATACCTTTTAATTCCCAAGGCCTTATGTTCTGAATCTGTAACAACGCTTTATGCTGGCAAACACGTTGTTTAATAGTTATCTGCTCTCTCCACTTGTCTTCAAATATTGTGATTTAGATAGAACTCTAATGCACAAGAGCAACATGTCCCCAGAGCATTATTCAGAATATAAATTAAGTGATATTATAACAGAGCCCTCACTTAGCTCAGCATAATGAATATGAAACATCGTGTACTAGTGACCAAGGTCATGATATGGGAATGAATTACTCTATTAACTTCTCTTTTAAGTAGCATTAGAGATAATAAATGAAGAGATTTAATGTAATTCTGATAATATTATTCATGACAAAGTAGCATACTTTATCTAGTTAAAACAATTAAGATGTGGTTGGATGTTTTACACTATGGAAATATGATGCTTAAAAGTGTTTATTGCATGTTGCAGAATGCATCAGCATTAACCAGTAATGCAGATAATCTGATAAAAATGGAAAAGCTGATTTGTATGCTATGCTAATTCAGGATCATCTCTTTGGCCCTAGGTACTGCCCAAATGCTGTATAAGATTATGGCAAGCTTTAGTAGTGATATTAGATTAAATTCAGTTCTATTGCTTATAATTTTTTTCAAAAGAAATTACATCCATCATTCTTCTCCATAAACCCTCTTTATCTGTTTGCTAAGCAGCATGCAATATCGTATTTTAAGCCTGGCATATTACTTTTTTTTTTATCCAGACATATTTAAGCTTCCCATCTCAATTATATAGTACATTGCCTCAAGAATGTAAAAGATTGTTTATTATTATATCCTTTTATTTGAACAGTGATAGAGATCTAATGATTACCATGTGCTCCACAGTGCTCTTACACACAGGTGGAGGGACCATAAGAGCCAGCAGTAGCCGGGTGTTCTTCACTTCTGAAAATCACCGGATGGAAACTTAACATTAGGCTGGTTTTGTGTGTGTGTGTTTGGGGTTTTTTTGGGGTCATACATCAGGTGTTTTCTTTTAAGGTCTTGATTTAGTATTTTTTACAATCCTATAAATAAACAAGGTGGAATATAGCATGAAGTACATTATTATTTAGGGTGAAATCCTCTTTTTACCCAATGATGGATGCGTTCAGGAGGAGGGAGAAGAGGTGGGGCAGGGTCAGTGGCATCAGAGCCACCCATATGTCTCGGGGCTAGTGTTAGGCAGTGGGCTGTTACAGGGCCAAGGTGCCCCTCATTTCTGCTTTGAGAAGGAACTGCATTTGACCACAGGTAGCATGTGCTGTGGAGCGTTCTGTGTGCTAGCCAGGTATCCGCTTAAAATGTCCCATAGCTGGAAGACCATGCCTCTTTGAACGTGATAGTGTAGTAGTCAGCAAGGAAGCTGGCCCTTCTTCCAGAACGTTCCTCAATGCTAAATAGAGATCCTGCTCTGCTGGTTGTGGGAGGCAAGGGGTGGACAAACAGTTCCTTATATCCTCCTCTTCCCTCCCACTGGCACCTAATCTGCCTGCACAATATATGCTGGAATTTGATTCACGGGACCAGTATCAACTGGTTACAGTAGCTCACCTGACTTACTTACACTAGTGCAGAGGTTCTCAAACTCTGGTCCGTGGATCACCAGTGGTCTGTGAGCGCCATTCAGGTGATCCATGAATAGTTCCCTCTAAGGTGCATGCCTGGACTTCCGCACATGAGAGAATGAAGGGCCACCCACCTAATTAGTGGAGCTCCGCAGGCATGGCTCCACTAATGAGGTGCCTGGACCCTGGAGAAGATGCACATGTAAGGTGAGGTGGTGGCATTCGGGGTGGGGGGGTGGGGATAAGGAGTAGTGGGAGGGACAGTGGGGTGAGAAGAGGGGGTGGTGGGAATTTGGGACATGCACGGCTGCGGCGGCCAGAGAAAGAGGTGACTTTCCTCAGCTCCAGGGCTGTGGCTTCCGGGGAAAGAGGTCCCTCTTTCCCAGCCCCAGCTCGGGGCTGCCGTGGCAAGAGAGAGAGGAAGAGACCCCTCCTCCTTCCCTGCCACAGCGGGGGTGAGAGGGCACATCCATTGCATTAGAAAGGTAAAACTACTGATATTAAAATATGAGTTGTGTGCTTTTATTTGTAGAACAAAAAAAGTTAATTATTAAGGGTTTTTAATATAGCGCTTTTATCCAAAGTGCTTTACAATAGTTAACTAATAGTTAACATTTGGAAAGATCATCAAGTGGTCCGCCGAGACCCACAGCAATTTTCAAGAGGTCCGCGGGAAAAAAAAGCTTGAGAACCACTGCACTAGTGTAACCAAGAGCAGAATCTGGCCTATTGTGGTTAAGGGCCAAATCTTTAAAAGGGTGTTCACAGAACTTAGGTGAAAAATATGCATTGACTTGCTATCCCTGTGTGCTTTGGCAGATGAGCACTTTGAAAACATGGCCCTTAATGTATGTACTCCATTTATGGCTTATGAACAGTTTGGTTAGTTTTACTTCACTGTAATGCTCTGGCTATCAAATATATGAATAGAACTTCCATATCCAGTTTCCGGTCAGACTCTTTCAAATGAAAAGTCTTGTCCAAGGTTATTCTGTACTAGTAGCTGAAAGCCCACACTATTTCATGGGTGTAATATTTAAAATCCTAGGAGGACGGAGGGCAGAAAGCCAAAAATGGCTGAGAACTTTAAAATTGGATGGTAATAAGCTGTGCACCCCAGTGATGATCGAAGTTGGTGATGATCCATGGCTATGACTCTGTGGTAAGAACGAGTAAGAGTGGGACATTGTGCTGGGAGAGTTGTGTTGATTTGTGTGAGTGGTGACTGAGGGATGTGTACTGCAGTGAGGGGCTGTGTGTGTTTGGGGTTATTGTGTCTGCTGGTTGTGTTGATTTGTGTCTGGGGAGGTTGTGCTGGGAGATTTGTGGTGTTTTGTGCAGATGGCCTTTGAGTGCATGGGTGTGGGAGGTGGGCCAAGTAATCCACCAGCTGAGCAGCCTCCCTCATGCAACCAATGAAACTATTCAATGCAAATTACCAAGTGTTAGGGTGGTGATTGGTTGAGTTACCGCTGATAGCACAGTGGTCTGGACTCTTGGCTTGGCATACATATCTGCCCTACTGTAGTTTGTATGCCGCATAGGTGTAATTCATAAAGTCCAAATGGATGAGAACTTAAAAACTCTATGGTAATAGACTGCAAAACTGGGTGATATTATAAACAAAACTATCCTTTAACCATGCTGGTAGCTGCTTGCATTGCTTCACACTAACTCTACAGATATAATAGGCTTCAGAGTGACACACAGAGTGACAATCCTGGAATCTTATTAGATAGATTTAATCTAAGTCATATTATGTAACAGCTCTGGAGCTTTTTCTTACCATATGAGTTTTGTTAAAGTACCTTAAGAATCCAGATATTCAGCCATATACATTGCCATACAGTACTAGCCACAACATGACTGCTTACTCAGCTGCTTACCCGAGTGGGGTTTGCACAGGTGGCAGACAAGTAATGAAGATAGTCTTCATAGTTTGACATGGTTTTAAGAGAATGTTTTGTGTATTTGGTGAGCTTCACCTCATGTAGAAGATTCTGTGTTAGCTAAAGTTTGCCAAACGCAACAGGTAAATGAACACTTGTAATTAAGATGTAACCTATCTCTTCAAAATGGAAAGTGAAGCCAGGTAAATGAGTTTGCTTATGCTATTTATACTAGCTTCTTAATTATGCTTACCATGACCAGTTCAACTTGATCCTGCATCAATTTTGCAAGTGTAAATGGAGCTAAAGTTTCAAGGGGATGATCAGGTTTTACCTTAACTGATAAATATATATTTACATGAATGAAGCCTACTTAACTGTATCTAATGAGCCAGAGGACATGTGCTCAATAGGATTGGCATAAAAGGAATTAAAGTATTAGTTTCTCATATTTTATGATTAATGTTGTCCTTATATAAGATTGAGAACCTAGATAAGATCATGAAAAGCATGTTGGGTTAAATCTTCCTTTGCTATAAAATATAGTCATTATACCTCAGTTAACCCTAAAGAAATCCCTAATATCTATGCATGCCTAGAGCCAAAATAGGTCAACCCATGAGCTATTGCATTATATTTTATTATTTAAACTTTAAGTGATTAGTTTAGCACTTAAAAGCTTTGGGGGGAATTAGGTTACTGTTCTTCTCTTTATCCATAAGCAAACGGACATGCAGATGGACACTGAGCAGGCTTTCTCTGCATTTTCTCGCAGAGCTCTCAAGGGAAGGGCTATGCTAGGAAGTAATTTCTCTTCTTCTAATCATTCATTGCTAATTATTTTAGATTTTTCAGCAAACCATGGAAGTTTTATATTTAATATGTTGAAAGGATACCTGTGGCCAAGGGAATCTCTTTTAGGCATTTAACACACTTTTACATTTAGGTTTTGCTTAGAGTCTCAGACAAATGTCTTGAGAAAAATGTACTAAAAGGGAGTGGAGTGGGGGGAAAGAACAACCTCTTGTATCAAGACTTGGGCAACAAAAGGAAATCATGGATAAAATCCTGTCTCTGCCGAAGTCAATGAGAGTTATGCCATTGACTTCAGTGGGGGCTAGTATTTCACCCTGTGTGTGTTCAAGGAACGCTTCTATTAGAGAAGTAGCCACAAGTAACCAGACCCAACCCCCTCTAGATTTTGTCACACATGCTCATAAAACAAATAAATACCAGCAATAGAAACATATCCTACCTTAAATAGGAAAGATGATAAAGTACTGGTAAAAGGGGCTATTTTGTGACAGGTTTTATAGAACATACTGTTTAATTTCTGCCTCCCTTACTCCTGGCAGGATTTTTTCATAAACTCTGTCATTTAAATGTTATGTTTAATGTGAATTTACTGTCTCTAATGTAGCTTTAAAGGAATTCTTATACACATACATGCACAACCCTACATTAAATCCTAATGCTACCATATTGGCACTGCTAAATCTATTAGAATTTTGTTTCGCCATATGCTAAGAATCAGGAACCTATTCTGATACTCTTGGCATTAGAGTATAGCTCTTTGTTTTTGAAAAGGATCAGCACATTTTTAGCCTGTGTACTAAATAGAATCCCCTGATAATGTTTTAATTCGGTGCACTAAACTTTAGTGCTTGCCCTTTATCTGTAGTATATTATTATGCTATTTCAGTTAGGCAAGTATGTGCAGTTCCTACTGCAATTCTGTAAGAAATGAAAACCTGTTATGTACCGGTTCCAAGCATGTTCCTGAAGCTGCACTGGGGCTGCCTGTATAAAAATACCCCCCAAGCCTCAGGATTGGTTGAGTCCCAGACAGACTCCTGTTAACTACACCAGTAGTCCACATGAAAGTGGACTGCTTTTGGGGAATGCTTTTTGTAGCCCATGCTAGTACATGTAGCAGTATCACTTCAGTCCTTCTAAACTGATAAAAGAAGTGCCTTTTTAGTCCATTCGTCCTCGCTGGGCTTTGAATGAATGATTAGGGTGTGTCTACACAGCAAAAGCTGTGCACAGGCTAGCCTACGAGAGCTTGTTGAATCCAGCTAGTGTACATAAGAGTAGCAGTGAAGTCAGTGCAGCCCGGGCTTTAGAGTGGGTAATCCAAGCCTGGCACAGACCCTGGGTATGTGCTCTGCTTGCTAAACTGTTATGAAGCCTGTTCAGTGCTGACTTAGTTATTGTTACCAGCCCCAGCAGGATTCAGCTAGCTAAGGAAGAAGCCTGGCCCATGCACAGCTCTTCCTGTTTAGGCATATCCTAAAGCTATGTGAACCAGAAAAGTTGTTGTGACCATCAGAAGGTCAACATTTGCCACTTTCAATTGCCTTTGGTTACTAAACAGTGCTATTTCTCTGTGTGTAGTACTCTCCTGCTGTTTCTTATTTTATGTATAGGAAAGAGAAGATAATACCACTGTAATAATATGTAATTGCAAAGGTGTAATTGACAAGTTTGAAGGGTAATTTATAAAGTAAAAGAAAATGGGATTGTGGGGTTATGTACGTGTGTGTGTGTGTGTGTGTGTGTGTGTGTGTGTGTGTGTCTTTACAATATGTAAAGTATGCCTGAAAGTCCCCACCCCCCTCCGTACACCTTCCTTGGATATGCTGGGGGAACTGGAGTAAAATCTTTCTTAGCCTCAATTGGCATGGTGTGGATCTTTTACAAAGAGATCTTTTGCTACTGTGTGTTTAAATATTTGAATTAAATAAAAGCTAGCAAAAATCAAAAGCATTTAAACAATCTTTGTAAAAATGGACAGGTTTCAGGGTAGCAGCCCTGTTAGTCTGTATCCGCAAAAAGAACAGGAGTACTTGTGGCACCTTAGAGACTAACAAATTTATTTGAGCATAAGCTTTCGTGGGCTACAGTCCCCTTCATCAGATGCATAGAATAGAACATATAGTAAGAAGGACCCCTTACTCTCACAGATCTTGGGAGACAGACCAGTCCTTGCTTACAGACAACCCCCCAACCTGAAGCAAATACTCACCAGCAACCACACACAACACAACAAAAACACTAACCCTGGAACCTATCCTTGCAACAAAGCCCGATGCCAACTCTGTCCACATATGGTGTCAAGTGACACCATCATAGGACCTAATCACATCAGCCACGCCATAAAGGGTTTGTTCACCTGCACATCTACCAATGTGATACATACCATCATGTGCCAGCAATGCCCCTCTGCCATGTACATTGGCCAAACCGGACAGTCTCTACGCAAAAGAACAAATGGACACAAATCTGACATCAGGAATCATAACATTCAAAAGCCAGTAGGTGAACACTTCAACCTCTCTGGTCACTCAGTAACAGATTTAAAGGTGGCAATTTTGCAACAAAAAAGCTTCAAAAACAGAATCCAATGAGAAACTGCCAAATTGAAATTAATTTGCAAACTAGATACCATTAATTTAGGTTTAAATAGAGACTGGGAATGATTGCATTATTACACAAATTGAATCTATTTCCCCATGTTAAGTATCCTCACACTTTCTTGTCAACTGTCTGTCTGAAATGGGCCATCTTGATTATCACTAAAGTTTTTTTTCCCTCCTGCTGATAATAGCTCTCCTTAATTAATTAGTCTCTTAGAGTTGGTATGGCAAATTCCACCTTTTCATGATTCTCTGTATGTATATATATCTTCTTACTATATGTTCCATTCTATGCATCTGATGAATTGGACTGTAGCCCACAAAAGCTTATGCTCAAATAAATTTGTTAGTCTCTGAGGTGCCACAAATACACCTGTTATTTTTGTAAAAACTCTTCTTCACCTGAATTGTTCAGGTGTGACTTTCTTGTCACTTGTGTTATCATCCAACTAATTTTAATATCACCCATAAAATCTTTTTGGGGGGGAAGTCGAGGGAACACTAGGGAAAAATATTCAGCTCCTATGTATTTATACATCATAAGTAAATAAAGGAGGAAACAAACAATTTTTATGTGTAGATCATCTTGAATTTGAATGGGTATATCCCACTGGTCTGTAAGTTAATTCCTATTTAAGTATAGGAGGAAATGAGATCTCAAAAAATCACTATTTAAATATGTACACAATGCTGACTTAAAATGTTGATGTTTGTGAGGAAATGTGAACAAAAATATTATTCTGTTTTTATACTAAGAAATATTGCACTCTGATAACTAAAACAGATGAAGCCAGTAAATTATGGTTTGGGTAGATATGTAGATCTCAATGAGTCTAGTCTGAAGAAAAATAATTCAACATCTTAAAAGTAATTAAGACCTTCATCTGGCAAACAGTTTGTTGTACACATGCTTAATTTAATGCATGTTAATAATGTAGTTGATTTAAATAGGAATACTCATGTAAAGTTAAGCATGCAGAGAACTATTTGCAGGATCAGGGTCTACAACAACTAATTTTTCACGTGCACTGTACTGTATAACTATTCTATGCTTCCCCCAAAAGCATTAAAAACTTCCATCTAGGGTATCCTAAATTATGGCTTATTCCCATTTGACATCTGCCAGAAATCTGACTATGATGTTCAATTTCAATTAATTCGAAATCCTTCTATACCTTTGATTTTTGGATAGAATCACTTAACATGGGATTGGAACAGTGTCTGAGTCAGCAACATTTTCTGGGGATGAAATCCTAGCCCCACTGAAGTTGAATAAGAGTTTTTGTCTTTTACTTCAACAGGGCTAGGATTTCACATCCAGTTTCCTGACTTCCAGTTCAATGTCCTATTTGACTGCGCCATTCTATCTTTTTGTCATGTGTACAAGGTGAAAGTGGTAAGCAATTTTCATTTTTCTTTCCCTATCTGTTATATTTAAGCCTTAGAAATGTTTTCCTGGGGTCCCAAGTGTGGCAATTTTTTAAAATGTTCCAGTGTTGGGATTTTTAACATTTTTTCCTTCAAAACAAGATGAATATACACAACCTGTTCGTATTAATTCCTTTACAGGAAAATGAACTAAAACAACAAGACCTAGGGCCTTTCCAGTGTAAAATAAGCTTTCACATTAATTAAAAAATATAGAATGTTATATTCATATTTAATATACATTAAACATAAGTATTGTTTTGTCTATTGCATATACAAATCTTGTCCTAGATTACAATCACAGTTGCCAACTTTCACACTGTAAATAAGCACCCTGATATCACAATAAGTCAAAAATCAAGCCAATCCCTAATAACCCCAACACTCTGACTCGATCCCCCCGGCATGCAGTCTGGGACTGTGGTGGGCCTGCTGTCCACCACTCATTCTCTTCCCCCACCCCTTGCCCTTACTTGCCGGGAGCCCATCAAAAAAAAAAAAAAAAAAGAAGAAGCAACAAGCTGCTACAAGCAACAAGCTACAAGCCAAAACCTAGCCAACGAGCAACTCACAAGCCAATTAAGCCAAAGACAAGCCCAATTTCTGCGTATTTTTCACAGGTTCGGCATGTCTGGATTACATGCGTATATAGCTATACAATAAGTATGTATGTGATAAGAAAAGTTGACAAATATAAAATATTAAGTTTAAACAAAAAACCCTCAGGAAAATAATGATCTTTAGCCTCAGGTGTTTGGTATATCTAGACATCTGCATTGAGTAGAAGCAGGTATGCTTGAACTGTGCTCAGCAAATTGTAAAAGAGCATTCACGTCAAGTGGAAAGTAAAAAAACAGCTCTCTGAGGACTCAAGAATAAAGCTGAACAAATACTACCAAACAATGTTCACAAATGAGTTTGAATGAAACTGTGAATTTAATTCTGTAAACTATATTCATATTTTAAGTTTGCAATGTTGTAGAAGAAGAGCTGTCTGTAAACTCAAAAGTTTCTTTTTCACCAACAGAAGTTGGTCCAGTAAAAGAACATTGATATAACTGATTTCTTTGCAGAAAAGTCTTTCAGTGCAGAGGGACAACAAAAAGCTCAATTAGCTTTGTTCCCAAGTCTGGTTTTCTAAACCTCACAGAGCTCTACTCTGGCCCTCTGAATGGTCAGCCCTGGTCAACGCTATACAATCCACACACTGGAGCAATACAGTTATACTGACCAAATTGCCAGTATAGACGGTAATAAGTCAGTGCGAGGGCTTCTCCTGTTGACCTAGCTACTGTCTCTTGAGGAAGTGCAATACCTACGCTGATGGGAGGTATAGGTAGCGTCTTCACTAAGCGCTATAGCGCTGCAATGCTAGACGTGTAGACAAGCCTTCAGAAAGAAAGTCTTTATAAAAAAAAAGTGTAAAAATTATGTGTCGGTGTAAAGGTCCACATCAGAAGTGTTTTTTATGGTCATCTTTGATTGTCCCCATCCTGGTGACACAATTTTCAGCCAGCCAATGAAGGATCAGAAATAACCCATGCACTTTAGCTGACCAATCACAATCTCCCCCCTCCACCTCCAAAAATAAAGGAATAGAAAAAACAGAGATTCATAGGTTGGCCCACCTGACGCTGTTTTACACAAGTGGATTTTGCTGGCAAGTTTAGAGTACTCATAATTAATATAAATGCATCTTTATACATGGGAAGATTGTAATTACATTCCTCATTAATTTGAGGGTTGAGATGTGTCAAGGAGAAACAATGCCATGTGGCATGGTTTAGAACGTGCTTGGTTATTGCCATCTTAATATTTCTGTTAGAAATGACAAGCACATGGATGCCTACTGCAGTGTTGCTTGAGCCAAAGGATACCCCACTTCATTACCCCCTCCATATCACCATTTCTTTTTACTAAAATAAACAAAACTCTTGTTGTCTTTTATGGTTGCATGGCAACAATGCAATGTTCAGACTTTAAATAAGTCATATCCCAGTCAAGAAAATTAAGAGCCATAAAGACACTATCCCAACCCAAAACGACTCATACGAATGTCCCTAAACCTTGGTGTGAACCATATTTGATCATTGAGTTAGCTTAATACTGTGACTTGGTTTACAGAAATTCAAAAGCCTTCTGCTAAAGTGATATGACATCACACTTTTTTCACCATCAGAATCTGCAGCATTACACCATCGGCAGTAGCATTTCCTGGGTAACTAGCTTTCAGATTTAGTTGTAAGCAGGGCTGAAGTAGAAATCTTCATTAATTTTTTTTGTTTGTTTTAAAGAAAAGTGGCCTTTTTACAAAATGAAAAAATTCATTGAACATTTTTTTTCTTTTAAAATTTTGAGAGTTAGTATCCACCAAAAAAACAAAAAAATAAAACTGTCAAAAACTAAAATTTTAAGGTATTTTTGATACATTGGAAAACCAGAATATTTTCTCCCTCCATATCCTCAAAACCCATCATTAAGGAACAACAACAATTTCTAAATGCATCTCTTTCCATTATACAAAAGGCAATCCTTCTGAATTCTCAGTATTGGGATTTGCTAACTGTTTATCCACTCAACTTTACCTTTTTTTTTCAAAGGGAGGTAAAACCTACATGAAGTATGAATGGATTTGTTTTTGTTTTTTTCAATTTTCTCTTTTTAGGTTGTTGAACTTTGCAGCTTATAATACTTATAGCAGCACAAAATTAGAATGTATCCTCCAATATTCATAAATTGTAGTTGGCTGTGCGAGGGATATATTTGCACAAGAAAGAAACAAAGGCTTGCATAAGAACTGTTTTGAGAAATTTTTGCATCTGTATCTAGGATGAAATTATGCCTCTTAGCAGCACAGAGGCTGGGGGAACAGAAGAATGTGCAATTCTTCTTAAGGTCAGGAATGAAAATACTAGATTGTGACTATGGAAATATAGGGGAGAAATATGCTAATATTCCAGTTAAGCATGAGCATGCCCTGTGTGAATTAGATGTTGCCAGAAGCCTGAGCTGAATCAGACTGGGCTGAATGCTTGAGCAGTTAATAAAAGTGCTGGGAAAACTGACCCCAAGGTGCTAAGTAAACGTTACTGTGATTTGAGTGGCAGTTTTTAGGAGCATTGTCCTTGTATTGAGCAGTGGTATTTGCTGCATGTAGAAAAGGTACAATGAAAGTTTTCTCTGTGATCATGAACCAGAGCACAGTGGGCAGTGAGTGCCCATGGTCCCACCTCCTTCACACACAGACTTGGGGCTGTCCACTTTACCAGCAGCACTACACATACTTACACCCAACAATCCTGAGGGCATGCAGCTAAATTATGATTATCTATGCATGGAATTCCATAGTTGTGGGGACAGATTATCTGTGTTCTTTTTCCTTCCCACCTCCAGTGTCTTCAGGGGCAGCCATAATTTAACTCACAATATTTTATCTGGAAACAAATACAACATTTTAAATTTTATTACCTTGGAAGAATAAATGAAGCTTTTCATTTTTTGAAATGTCATTCTTTTACATTCCAGCTACGTCAGGATACAACTAGCCAAACACACAAACTAAATATAATAATTATCTTCCCCAATATGTTGCCAGAGGCAGACGAGTGTACTAAAGAGTAGATGTACTTCAGTTAGTGAATTTTTGCTTTCAGAAAAAAGCGCCTTCAAGAAATAGGATCTAGGTTTTGCCTGAACTTTCTAGATAGAGTGCTATTATTTATGAATGGGTTGTCACAATTTTTTCTTTACATCAAAATATAATTCCATAGCAACAGCAGAAAAAGATAGTAAATCTCTCTTCTTTTGTGAGTAAAATAAAATGTCACTTTAATTTAAAAAGTTGATCAGATTCGTGGCTCCTTACCTTGCCTTTGTCTCATGGATCAGCAGTTGGAAAATCTGGCTTTTAGTCGGATGGCCTCATTCCCACATCCCAAGGACTGACAGTCTAACTTCTTGTGGAGTGGCATGATTCTTTAGTCTTAAGGAATTCTTGAGTTATGATTGCCTTGAAAATTTTATATTTTATGTAACAATTTGTTGTTAGAGCTGGTTGAAAATTTTCCGACAAAACAGGTCTGCATCAGAAAATGCTGATTTGACAAACCTGAGATGTTTTGTGGGAATGTATATCTATTTTGTCAAACATTTTGATGGGAAAATATAGCATCATTTCACTTTGACTATATTGTTTCAACTTTCATAATAAATACAATATATAACATAAGTCTAAACAAAATGTTACAACCTTCTCAAAATAAAATGTTTAAGGTGGTAAGAAAATATTTCAGAGTATTTTATTTTGTGAAAAATTCTGAGACTTTGACTTCTAATCTCAATTCAAGATGAAACCAAAGTCAGAGATCTTGCAGTTTCCCTCAGGGTGGAAATGCTGTGCTTTGTCCTGCTCTAATTATTATTCTCTGATTCCTAAAGAGAGAGTAATGGCAGTTCTGGAGAAAAACATGTGTTATGGCTTCCAATATGGAGGGAAAAGTGACTGAGTGTTTATTCAGAGAGGAGGGTTAGACTGCATACAAAGGCAGGGACTTCCAATTTGTCTGTTTGCAAACTCCAACCTGTTCTAAAAGTGAATCATCAGCTAAAATCTCTGCTGGTGTAACTCTGCCGAAGTCAATGAAGTTACACCGACACGATTTAGACCACTCTGTGGCCATATCTACATTATAGAGTCCGTGTTGGTATAATTATGCTGACATAGAGACTGCGTAAACTGGCAGAAGGAGGAGTTCTGCATAGTAATACCACATGACTGAATGACATTAGCTATGCTGACAGAAGGGTGGAGGTTTTGCCAACATAGTTATACCAGGGAGGGAGGGAGGGTGTGTGTGTGTGTGTGTGTGTGTGTGAGATTTTTGCACTCCTAGATGACATAGTCATGCTGGCATAACTTTGTGGTATAGACCAGGTCTGTTGGTTAACAATCAAATTCTCTTGCAAAAATAATTTTAAATAGTGTGGGTGTCTTCCCAGTAAATGACAGGAAGTTTATGAATATTTTCACTTTTCTTTCACTTGGATAGATGCACTTAATGTTACTTTTCATTGTTCCTTTCTGATTGGAATAACAATTCAGTTTTAGCTTAGAAGAAACCTGCATTTTTCTCTATCCACACAGGTACTGACTCACTGGGATGTGAGGATGGTATTACCCAGGGAGGTTTTTTGATCATTACTCATTAGTAAGGGAGGACATATACTGTCAAAAAATAGAAATAAAGGTTGATGTATGAAAATGATTCATAAATTGCTCTTTTATTAGAACATACATTTCTATATTTTGTTGACTTTTTTGGTTTGTTGTAAGCTGTGGCAATTTTTGTCACTGACATTCTCAAAGATTCATCTGGCATGTTCCTTGCTTTCCAGATCATGAAAACACTCTTGGTTGAAATAGGAGAAAAAACAGTTAATTTCAATCATGATGACAGTTTTTTGGTGAACAATAGTCTCCCTGAGTTGACATGGAGAAGTAATGAATGAATGAAAGGACAACTGAGTCACAGCTGCACTTTGCAATCACTTTAGAACATCTACACTCTTCCAGCCAAAATACTATTAATACGTGTGTCAGCACAGTGAGTGAATCTCATAGTGTGAACGCATTGGAACAGTTCAGGAAAGAAAATGAAGAATATCCTCAGGGACAGACTTTTCTTTTTCTCCGAGAGACTCTTCATTATTCAGGCATTGTGATACTTTTCCTTTATTTGTGTAAAGATTAAATTGCACATGATTTCTAATGTTTCTGCTACTCCAACTGTCATAGGTCGATGACCTTCATGGAAGTGAGATAATAGATACATCGTCTGTTGTTTGGGCTAGTGCTGTTCCTCCACAGCCCAGTACTTTCCTATTGTTATAAGTCGAAAGCAATTAAATAAAAATACAAGATAAGGTTTCTCAAGTATCTTTAGTATTTCATATGTGTCTTTATGTGGCTGTCATTTAGCATTAATATGAGATATCATCTAATCTTATAATGAGACCTAAAAGCATGCACTGGGAATCTTCTACATGGGAGAGACTAAAAAAGTTAATGAAGGAGATGTCCATCTGGACAGGTATTTAATAATGCAACTTCTGGAAATGAGCTCTCCAATTGTTTACATCTTGTAACCGAAAGACTCCTATTTGGGGGTAGGGTGTAAATGTGTGTTGTCATATTCAAGTCATTTCACTAAGCATTTTTTCATACTCAGACTACTTTTTTCCAATCAATCATCACATTAAAATAATATTGTATATAACAAACTGTAAATATAGAGTTTTTAAAAATGAGTGCTTTCCACAGTGATTTGTGTGTGTAAACATCCTTTGATCTCATTCAGAAAACTGTTTGATAGTCATTTCTCATTTATGCTCCAAATGATCTATTTATAGTCATTGTACGGCAGCTTTTCTTCCCCCTGTTGATGGAATATGATTACCCTTGATTTTTGTCTAGTTTCATCTTAGTAATTGAAGTAGGTGCATCAAGAATTGAGCTGAGAGAACTCTGTCAAAAATGTTTTTTTGTGAAAGTGAAGTGCAATTGACACAGAAACACTGGTTGTGACACACAGTGTTGAATAGCACAGCTATGATAGAAAACCTTTGTAAGAGAAATGTAGGCGATACCTCTGAAATAAAATGTACTCTGTATTTTATCTACTGTCTTTGATTATTCATCCATTCCACACTTCAGCCATAGCCTCTGAATAATAATATCTTCTATAATTTATTCCTCTGGAATATATAATATAATATAATGTATATATAAAATATACAGTATAGAGAAATATTATAATTTATTCTTCTGGAAAAAAATCAGGGTTATTTTTTACCCCTTTAAAAAACTGGTACTGTAACTCTATAGAATGAGCCTTTTGGCTTCCAAATAAGGAAACAGAAGGAATTAGAATAGTTGATTAGGCAAAATTTGCTTTAAAAATGTTTTCTTAAAGCAGATGTAACTGGCACATTGCTTTTGTTATGATGTTCCAGAGAGGTCAGAAAACAGGAGGAGGAAATGATGAGAAATAAATATATGGATACCCTCTTGAAAAAAACTCTGAAAAAGGTAGAGAGATAAGGAAAATAATCTGTCACGTCTGACATCGCGGCAAGGGGCTTGCTGCAGAGGCTTCATACTTTCATTTCAATGCTACTCTCTATTGCATAGTCACATATCCCACTCACAAAGCAGCTAGTGTTTCCAAATATTTACAAACTTGTAATGCACATTACAGCAAGACAAGCCATTCATAGTCTCCTTTTAATGGTGGCTGACTATAAAACCACATATTAGTATGTTACATTTATCTATCATTCAGGGTCAATCTAACGAGGAGATGTTGGTTTTACTAAATTGTTCTGTTTTTCAACAATCAAGTTTTTCATTAATTATATTTTTACTGCATTCATGGTTTAAAAAAATCAGGAAGGACTGAATGTTATGAGACTGCAGCAGTAAAAGTAAAACTATTACATCATAACTCTGTAAACATGGTTGTCTAGTTTTTTTTGGGGGGGGAGTATTTTTAAAAGATATATTAATTAACATAGTAATAGTTTTAGATTATTTCCCTCACATCCACTTACTCTTCATTATAAATCTAAATACCAAATTCTAAAATAATATTTTTGGTGACTAATTGACTTGAGCATAACTCAGGTACAATTCAAGTTTAAAATAGTCAGTTAATTTAGCATTTTATTGAAGCCCCAGGATATTTCTGTGTCTCCGAAATAGTTGATAAAAAAGTTCTTCAGTGTTAATGTGGTGGTGTTTTCACTAGGTAATAGCAGGTTTAGACTTTACATTGCTACATCTATATGATGGGCTTTGTTGGGACAGTTGATAGATTTAAGATATATATATTTTTGTTCCTGGCAGGCATCATGTTCTTTATGTTTAAGACTGAGCAAGTCCTTTGGATTGATTGCCAAAATCTATAATAGAGGGTTAAATACTGACTCAATTGTCAACGTTGTATGTATGAAATGGTGGATCAATGTCCAAAATTGGTTTATCTAATAATGGTAGCTCTATAACAATATGTGAGTGAGGGAGATTGATATTTATATTCAGAGCATTTTAAATGTAGCTGTGGATTCATTTTGTTCAAAAAAGAAAAATAATAAAGTCTCTGCATCATGAAGGGTTGAAAATACAGGCTTCAAGGGATATTAATGTGCTTTCTGCTATTGTTTATCATTCACTCAAATCTGGGAAACAGAACTTGGGATGTATACTTGCAAGTGTTTCTCAGTGAAAAACGTGTACAGCAGAGCTAGGAGCTTATTTGGATTAGGCCACTATCTAGGTGTTTCTTTGAATTTATTGTGGAATTTCTCAGTTGCAGGCAAGGGCGGCTCTGTTTTTTGCTGCCCCAAGCACGGCAGTCAGGCGGTCTTCGGCAGCATACCTGCGGGCGGCCCACTGGTCACGCAGATTCGGCGGCGTGCTCACCGCCGAATTGCCGCCGAAACCGCGGGACCGGCGGACCTCCCGCAGTCATGCCGCTGAAGACCGCCTGACTGCCGCCCTCACAGCGACCGGCTGGCCTCCCCCCGCGGCTTGCTGCCCCAGGGACGCACTTGCTGCGCTGGTGCCTGGAGCTGCCCCTGGTTGCAGGCATGTCTGGGTAGTATCCAACTCCTAGGTAAATATAGAAATTCCAGTAAAGTAAATTAAATTTACTTCTGAGTTCAAATTTAATTCTGCCCTCTAGTTTTCTATCTTCCAAGGTTGAACAAACTGATTTCTTGATCTATGATAAATTTGCTTCGTAAGTTCTCTAGTTCCTTTTTCATCCTGAACAGGCAAAAAGTACTAGGAGGAATTGTGGAAAATCCACACGTGGAGAGAGGAACTTTTTTTTTTAAATTAAGCTGACTCAGCCATACAGAGATAATAAATTATACTCTTTCTGAACGTCTTGATGTAAGGCACATGATGGGGATGCAGGTTTAGTGTAAATAGTTAAGTTGAATAGGGTGTGAAATTTGTAACCTAGGGTGTTTAACTTTCTTGGGGTGGGGTGAACTATCATCATGGAAAATAATGAGCTTCTCACTAGATGCATAAGACCATTGCCTCTTGGTCATATTTTATATGAAAACTGAGCATAGTGTAGTAAGTCACTATGGGCTTGTCTTCACTACCTGCCGGATCGGCGGGTAGCAATCGATCTATCGGGGATCGATTTTTCGCGTCTCGTTAAGATGCGATTAATCGATCCCCGATCGCGCTCCCCATCGGCTCCGGAAATCCACCTCATCGAAAGGCGGAAGCGGAGTCGATGGGGGAGCGGCAGCGATCGACTCGCCGCCATCCTCATGGCCAGGTAAGTCGATTACGATACGCCGACTTCAGCTACGCTATTCACGTAGCTGAAGTTGCGTATAATAGATCGACCCCCTCCCCTAGTGTAGCCCTGGACTAAGACTTCTTTAAGGCTTTGAATGAAGGCTTGTGTTTCACTGAAATAAAGCAGGAGGTCATCTCCAAAGTTATGTTCTTTATTATGAACTGTGATGCTCTGAATCTCTGAAGAATCTCTGATAATTATTGCCCGGGCAATGTGTATTTTTGCAATTCCACAGTTATGGATTTGCCCTTTGTCACAGAAAATATGGTCCAGAGGTCCAGAATCTCAGCTTTCATTTAAAAATGTAAGTTTCTATTTCTTATAGTTGGAAAGAAAATCTCATGCATAGGGCAATCTCCTTTTAAGAATGTGAAAAAATGGCTCAGAGGGTGAATGACCCCAGACATCTCACTTAGAGCTGAGTGGACTCTGTGACACTGGAATTTGCAAATTTTCCAAGATACCACAAAATCTAGCTCCTTCCCCCCACTGCATAATTCATTATTTGGCCATCAGCAGGGCCCTAGAATTTTGTTTTTTCTCCTAATCTGCCTGCAGCTGCAACTTGCTTTGATATTTCCCCGTAATCGGAAATAAATTACATTACAGTGTGTGCATCTTTTACTGTTCTGTGGAACAAGGCTGGAGAAATGTGAGTGATTAGGGGGAAAAGAGGGGGTCAGCAGCCAGAACTAGTGCCCATTTCATATCCAGGGTATGTGGGGAGCCAGAAGTCCAGGCTGCACAACTAGCCTACAGAATTAAGCAGAGCTGAGAAGATGAACTGTGGAGGTTGACTGCAAGCTTCTCTCCCCCTAACACATGCAGAGTTGGGGAAGGCAATTCTGAATTGGCCTACGCTGATAACGTCATAATAACGGAAGCCTGTAATGCTGGGCCATCTGTAGAATACATACAGACATGCAAAATCTATCATCAAAAATAGTCATTGACAAATTACACACCAATGAATATTTTTAAGTGTGGCCAATAAGCATGTGTGCTTGGGTGTAAGAGGGGTGGAAATGAAGGGTGTTTCATGGAGCTAAAGTAAATGGACATTAGAGTAGAATTTAGGCATTCTTGATGCAGAATTTAGGCCTGCTTGCTGCAGAATTCAATCTCATTGTGTGGCAGAGGACACAAAGTCTGGCTTTTGCAAGAGATTCAATGAAAAGAGCAAACAGAAGAAATAATAAAGGACACTTTCACCTTGTACTACTCTTGAAAGGAGAATAGCTCTAAGTGACAGCTATTTGAATAAAGAAATTTACATGTAGAATTGTAGAACAGTTTGATGTAAGTTAAACCTGTATGAAATTAGATTTCTATTATACTGTAAAAGGATTGTCTCTGAGCACTTTCTCTATATCTAATGCTAGAGGAATTGCACTTTTGGCCATTTTTTTAAAGTGATAGTTAACATTTTAATGTTTGTAGCTTATTATATAAAATAAGTTACAGAAAATAGATTGTGAGCTTCTGTTCTCCCTGTCTCATAACACAAGAACAAGGGGGCATTCATTGAAATTGAAAGGTGGCTATGCCAAAACTGATGAAAGGAAATACTTTTTCACAGGTGTAATTAGACTATGGAATCCATTGTCACGGGATGTCATTGAGATCAAGAACTTTTCAAGATTCAAGGAATGATTGGACATATATATGGATAACAAGGATATTGAGATATGTATAGTTGATACTGAAAAAAAGAGTTTTGGAAGAGATTAAAACCATGTTTCAGGGATTAAACCAATCTCAAACTACTAGAGATTAGTTTGAGATCTTCTTGGGAGGTAAATTACCCCATAACTGCCTACTGTGGAGTTCCGCTGATACACATGCTGCTGGCTATTTCCACAGGCAATATACAGGACTATATTGACCATAGGTTTGGTCCACATGGCAGTTTCTGTGATTAATTGCTGTCCCTAGAATAACACCATGTTGGTCAGTGTGAATTAGCTCTGTTTAGCAGAGTTGATTTGCTATTACTTTTAGCAATATTTTCTGTCTAGATAAATTACATTGACTGTTATGAAGTCCAGTTTTGGGGTTTTTTAAATCATTTTCATGAATATAGTTTCACCCAGGAATTGGGCAATTTTTCTCTGTTCTCATAATAATTGGCACATTTGAAATATTTGAGGCACTGGAAGCTCCTGAAAAGATTTATATAACTTGCTGCTAAAGTTGTAGAGTCCTGGAGATTTGCATTTTGTAAGGTTCTTTTTAACATTTTGTACTTCATCTGTTGATATCTCTGCTTCAAGTTTCTTTATTTGCTCTTCAATAATCTGAGTGATTGTTAGTCTCTTCTTTCAGGTTCTTGTGCTGTAGACAGAGTTCTATTTTTGTAGAATTTTAAAAATGTCTGTTACTTTTTTATTTTTAAAAAAGTAATTGTCACAATTGTGGATATAACAGTCAAGCATTAGCGGGCTAGCCCATTGTTAAAAACATATGACTAACTTTCTTTCTAAATTGAAAAAAGCAATGGGTATAAAACAGAGTTGCTTGTGCCCAAGAAGTGACGATGGATTTCTTCAAATTAGGCTTTTGTTTATTGGGAAGCACCAATGATTAGTTACTGAAGAGACTTTAGTTTCTATCTGAAGAACAATTGCTCTGTTTAAAGGGCTTTTTTAGTTTTCCTTTTTTTGGTTAGGGTCATGTTTGATGATCATTACATTAACATATGCCTTAAATGCATACCCCCAAAACTTACAGGGGGTGGAGGGCAGAAGGGGGGTAACTGCTCATTGTCATTTGTTTCAAATATTGCAGTATATCTCATTGATAAATTGAACACTTTATTTTTAACATATAAATTGGGAGTCTGTACTGGGTAATTGATAATATCTTATATTTCTAGTCAGGTATATACTGGTGCATGATTTGATACAAGGATCACACCAGTATTAGAAGCTAAATATCCAATTTCTTCAAGAGGAGACTCCAGACATTGTCAGTATTTCTGAGATGGGACTAGCTGGTTTAAAAATAAATTTGATAGAAAGTTGAGTGACTCATCAAAGAAGCATGGACATCAGACATTAAGATTGCCAGTCAGTGTGCCAGAAAGCAAGAGGTTAGGTTCTTTCTCATCCCCCAAAAATAAGTTGTTAGGCATTTACCTTCCAACAAGTAGCATAGGATATAGCAAATATTTGTTAGCTAATATATGGCAGTGATATCTAAAGGCCACAACTAGGCTGGGCCCCATTCTGTTAAGTATTGCCCGTAGACACATAATAAATGACAGCTTCTGCCCCCTGCAATCTAAAAGACAACTCACAAAAGAACCATAGAAACAAGTGGACCATGGTGGAGGGCAGGATACATAGGGTAACAAATGTAATAGGATGTGTGCAATCCTTAGCCAGTTGGTAGCAGTATTACAAATCGCTTGCCTAATGGTTATCGGGTTGCAGTGTTTGGCATTCATTCTGGCAGAGGTAAGTTTTGAGGAGGGACTTAAAAGATACAGAATTTGATTGGGAGCTTTGCCGACTTCTAAATGCTGGGATGGGACAAAAATACCTGCTGGAGAAGTGGAGAATTGGGTGTTGATGCCTAATGTCCATTTCCTATTTCCTCCTCCCCATATTGTCAAGTTAAGCAATTCAAACTTTTACAGTGATGACCTGTCTCATGGCTTGTCTACATGGCCAGTTACTGTGCAGGGTGTAAATCAACACTGCACCACCTTGCTGTGCAGGAGCTCACTGTGTGAATTCTGCTATGGTGCAGTGAATGTCCCAGAGTGCAGCTTAGCATGCTTCTGCTTGAACGTGTATGCTAAGCTACACTCCAGGACTTTTTGACATGGCAAGCTTGTGCACTTTAGACTCACGCTACCCCTCCTTTCCACTCATTAGCCATTAGATCTTCCATCTTGGGCTAACTTCTCTACTACTTGTCTGGGTCCAGTGATATCAAAGGATAAATTGAGAGAGACCTGCTTCAGAATATCCCATAGTCTAGCAGATTAGGGGACTCTCATGCAATGTGAAAGACCTCTGTTCAAATCCCTGCTTCACATCAGGCAGAGCGACGAATTGAACCTAGGTCTCTCACATCCCAGTACCCTTAACCCTCTGGGCTAAAGGTTACAATGGAGTCGCCACCATCTTCTCCTCCTCCTCCTCATGGTTATGTCCTGATTTTTTTTCTTGTTATGGCGGGTGGGGAAGGTGGGAACAAAACAACTTATCAAATTCATATCAAATTAATTAATGGGTTTGCGTTGTGACTGTAACTGCATTTTTGAAGAAAAAACTATTTGTTTACAAAATTTCACCCAGGTCTAGTTCCAAGGTCTTTATCTTGATATCTGCTTCTAATCATGCAACTTCATCCTCATGTCTCCTTCCTTTTCTTGCTCTTCCTAGCATCCTCACATTTTTAACCATTCTCTCCCTTTTGGTTCCTTTCTATCTGGCTACAGATAAGCACGTGTTGTTGAAAAGTGCTTTAATTTAACTCCATCTGCCTCTCCATCTACCTGTCTCTCTCCTCCCTTTTTGATCCCAAAATCTTTGAGTACGCTGACTTCTACTGCCTGAATTACTTGTCCTGAAGCTCTCTCCCTAAATACCTTAAGGGCAGCTTTCCACCATATCATGCCACCATAATCACCCGCATCTGCTTAGCTAAGTCATGGAGGACTATAACAGAGTGCTGTGACCTGACACGTAGGTCAGCACCCTGATCACTGAATCCTCAGTTAGTTTCTTCCCCGTCTCTGTCCCCGTTTCCCCCACCCCCATGATGGCTGATTGAAGAATTAGCAAATCAGAAGGAGAGGATGGGGAGATAAGGAACTAATTACACCTCAACTGGCTAACCTAATAAAAGCCAGGGAGGAAATGTTTTATGGGTGGGGAGGACAGGGGTAGCAGAGCCCAGAATGAAAGAGCTTCCTAGGGAGGGAGGTCTCTGTTCCTCCAAGCCCCTAGGAAAGAGGGACTGAAAGATGTAGGGATTTAAAACTGTGTTGTTGTGCGGTGTTGGTGGAAACATTTATAATGGTTCTAAACAGTTTGAGGATGGGGACAGAGCATCACCCCATCACAAGGACACTTGTCTGTTGTTCTTGATCCTTCTGCTGCCTTTGATGCAATTAATCATTCTTTTTCCTGTGGAGGGTCTTCCTTCTTTCCACTTTGCCATGTCTCGTTATGTCTTGGGGCTCTGATGATTCCCTCCTCCTTTTTCCCCTTCCTCTAGGATTCTCCCAAGCCTACATCTTCTCCCAAGCTTTCAGCTCACATGTCTATCCTGTTGTGATGGCTCCCAAGTATTCCACTATTTCCTGTCCAGTTTTAGTTTATTCACATATCTCTCTTATGTCACCAGGGTGTTGAATCTTTGTGTTTAATGTAATATTATAAGTGAAAAATCCTCTCTGTCGGGAGTTAAACCTGAGAGGCATTTGGTTCAGTATATTCAAAACAGAATTCCTTCCCAATTGACCCATCTCCACCTCTTCCCTTCCACTGTTAAAATTGAGCACTGCTTCTATACAAGATTCAGGTATGAAACTTCAAAATATCAGTGTGCGGCCATCATATTGTAACTTTTTAAAATGTCCAAACCAGTTTTTGGTTTACTTAAATTTAATGCAACTTTTTTTTTCCTGAAGAAGCTTTAGCAAAAAGCAAACTTCTACTGTCTCATTTTAAAACCTTCCTACATCAGTTGGATCATTTGTATTTCTAAAGACCTATTTATATTAAATCCTTAAATGTATAAGAATATTTCAATTTTGTTTTGGGTGTCTGTTGTTAATATCAGATTCAAAAACCACTTTATGCAATTGTGTCAGTTCTGTAGAGATAGGTTCATTATCATTACAATACTGGCTGTCGACAGTACACTGTATGAGACCAGCTTTATGTTGGCAAATTACTCCAATCTTTTCACATAACTGGATGACAAATCCCAAATTATGGTGGGTTGATTTTATAATTTGTTCTTCTTCAGGCATATTGTTGCCTACATGCACTGTAGGGAACAATCCTGCATTGGCAGGGAGATAGAGTACAGAAAAGACCTATTAAGTCAACCATTCTAACTGCTGTAATACACATTGAATTGCTACAGAAATGAGAAGAGGCTGTTGTTAGGATGGGAAGTCCATCTTGGTGACCAAAGCTAAACCCAAATAGGAATTAAATGGTACCTTTTTACTCAACAGCTCTTTTCTTTCAGTGTATTCAGAATATCATTTTACTTTAGATAAAAAGGGTTTTTACTGCTTTTTAATAGGACTATAGAACCAATACAGTCAAAGAGAAGTGAGCAGAATTCCCTTACTGCCTTTGCATCATTAACAGGATTGTTTATTAACTCCCAATTATAGGGCTGATCAGTCTTACTTGTGCAAATTAATTGAAGGGACTTAGGGTTACACAGGTGTCTGAAGGAATAATTTGAATATTGGGCTGTACAAGTTCCACTGAGGGCAGAATTTGGCCGATAGGCAAATGATATAGTAACGAAAGGATGAACCCAGCTTAACTTGACTATGTAAGGTTGAATTTCCAGGGTTAGCAGTTAGAAGACTGAGGATATTTGATATGGAAATTATTTTGATACAGTAAGCCTGGATCTCCACAATGTTATTCTTTAGTCACTCTTAAGACAGCAGGGACATTTTAAAGAGATGCAAAGCTTTACCTTGTGATCACACAAGGAAGTGGATGGTCCTAAAGTGCACGTTCTCTCAGAGATCAGACAGGAAGACACTGGAAGTCCCCTTGTCTATTAAATGGGTGAAGACTAAGAAAAAGTGGTTATTAATAGGGCATGAAGTTTACAGATATGAAAGTACTTAAAGAACGGGGGCAACACACTTGACCTCACAAGGGTCACTTGCTTATCCTTTCATTCTGAAGAGGGGATCTGTTTTTATTATACGATGTTACTTTGGTTACTGTTGCATGCTAATGGGTGACAGCCATTGTGGCTTTCATGGCTATCAATGGAGAGAGATTTTTTTGGTACAATTTAAATATATTTAGTCTGTGAAATAATTACAAATAAGCAGCCTTTCAAAGGACAACATTGCAGGACTCAAATAATACTTCACAGTAAAAAAAATAAATCCATATGTGGTCAGTTGGTCTGTCTGTGTGTAATAAATCTTGCTAAAGCAAGTCTACAGTAAAGAACATCATAGAGGCAGATTGTTTTAGAAGATTTGTCTTGTCAAATAATTAGTGCATATAAGATGCTTTAAAATTGTGTATATAAAGGTTTAAAATAGTGCATTCCTTTCCACTCTGTGCACATTTTCAGTTTGCAGCATCTTCATACTGCTGTATAGTTGCCATTAAAGGGAACCAATATTGGCTACATGTCTTTGAAAATCAAGCCGGGGGCCAAGCCCTTAGCTGGTGAAAGCAGCATTGCTTCTTTTGAGTCATTAGAATTTTGCAATTTACACCAGCAGAGGATCTGGCCCATAGTGACCTCAAACAAAAAAACCCACTTCCCCTTCCAAAAACAAAAGAGAAAACCTGCCACATTGCAGAAAACTTATCTGGAGACTGAATTGGGTCCTTTAATAAATTTTATTGAGTTTTTATTTTTGTAGAATTTGAGAATTACATCATTTCTAATGACTCTTTTACTTCTAGTCTATAGAAGTTTAAAATAGGGATGCAATTTTCTGTTAAATTCAGTGGACATAAGTGGGATAAATAAGACAATAGAACATTTAAATGGCTTGGGGGGATAGTGATAAAGGATGGATTTGGACCCCATATCAGAGCCTGGTAGCCTAGTCAGTTTCACTGAGGCTGTGCTTTTTGTATAGTGTGGAAAATCAGGACATGGGTTCAGGTAGAAGAGGGCTATAATGCATGGAGGAAACAAAAATATGGGATCCACATCATAGGTGTGCCAGCCAATCCTGGTTTGTTCCCCTCTTCCTTTTCTCCCCTTCATCCTTGCCCAGTCTTTTCACTGTCTTCTCTTCCTTCTTCTCCCAAACGTTCCCCTACAAATCACTTTTATTAAAATATCTTTATTCTTGAATCAACAGTTATATAGGTTATAGTTGGATTAATTTCTAAAAGCTCTGTGGGAGGTCTGGTTGTGACCCATCCAATTCCGCCCCCCCCCCCAAATATTAATCGAGTCTAATTTGCAAAAGTTGCCATTTAAACAACAACAAAAATCTACTAACTGATTTTTTTCAACTCTGAATGAAAATACAAATTCACGTGTGTACCAAGTGACTTGGCATCTTGTCTGGATGCCTCGCAGTCATTCACAATCCACTTAATCCGGATTTCCATTTACCCCTGGAGGGTAGCTTCCTTTTATTCTTATGTTCTTTCAGTATTTTACTTTCAGGCTACATGTTGTCTTATTCTTCTGCATACAGGGTGTTTAGTTGTTTCTCTGTTGAAAAACCTACATGTAATACTAGCACTCTGAGCTTACTTCATTACAGTTTATAATTGATTCAAAGTCACCCACTGAAAAGAGAATACCAAGTTTGCCCATGTGCACACATGTTTAAAACAATTCTAGCCTCTTAGTCTTTGGTGAATTACAATAAAAATGCACTTTATTGTTGCTGTGATAAAGAGGGTGAAGTGCTATAGGAGATATTTTTTGTAATCAGTAATATGAATCTGATGCTTTTGTTTTGCTAGTGTTTGTAGCTATTCTCTCCTCTATAAGCATGTTTATCGAGGTCTACCAAAAGCCCAGAAGCCCATAGGTCACAGAACAGCATTTTGATGGATTATGGGATTGTAACTGTCCCTGCCAGCTGACAGCTTTTATTGGCTGGGAGGATGAGCCTGTAAACCTTTATATAATTATTGTATTAAAGCCAGTGTGCCTCTGTGTTGCTGGCGCTTGTTCAGGGATCAATGTGAAGATAATTTCAAAAATGAATAGTAAGTATTGATCGTCCCTTGGTGGAGCCTTATCAGTGGCTGAGGCAGACTACTGTAGATTATAACTTCAATGTCATTTATGATGATATGATACGTATTGCAGAGTAGCAATTTAAACAAAGGGCTGATTTAATTCACAATGGATTTTTGTAGCGTGATGGGTAATAAATCACAATCTGTGTAATTTTTAGAAATGAACACATGTTGGCAGTAGTTCAGGGCAGTTCCTGGGAGATCTGAAAATAACCAGGGAGGGCAAATATCAGCAGAGAACCCCTTCTGAATGATTGCCCCTTACTTGATTCTGACATTCAGATGACCTTCGGGCCTCTGCTGGCAGCTGTTGGTTAATTTTCTTCACTGAGGACACAGTTTAACTTTCTGTCTGTCTGCCAATTACCTGACATTTTCAACTTATCACCTTCCATTTTTAAATTATTGGAGGCACATCCACATTTTGACACTTTTTTTAGGCAACTATTCGTTTTTGCCTGCTGCTGAGACATCTCTCTGTCAAGCTGCTGGAATACCTCTTTTACTCAATAAATTAATAGATCCCCTAACTGTGAAGTGAAAAAGCACAGACGTAATATTGGAAAGTACAAAACTTCCTTTCCTTTCAGTTTAGTGAGATGGTGTAGAAAAGCAAGCAAGCAACAACAACAAAAAAAACAGAACCAGCATTCCTGTTCATACATATGTAAGGAAATTGACAAGAACTCAAGGAAATAATGCCTAATGGTTCTTGTTTGATTTTACTTTACATTATTTCTCTTTGCAAGTATTTTATATGCAAATCATTAAAAACGTCTATATTAAAATAATATTAAGAGATTGGTTTTAAACCCACAACAAGCAGGAAATCTGAAGCCTCTCACTGAAACTCAGATTTAACTCACCCTGTGGTCTTGAGACCTTGCATTATATATGATCTGCAAGATCACCTAGTGGTTTTTAACTCACCCCATAACCTCCTGATGTAAAGGATTCCAGCCAGTAATGTTGATTGCAATATAGAGCTTCAGTTTCACTCTGAATCCCCTGGCTTTTATTTTGATACACAACTTAATGTTACTTATAACATGTTTTTGGGGTGATTTAAGTTTATTATCTAGTTATGTTTTGGAAGAAAAAACAATTGGCAATTTATTAAGCACCAAAAGTAGTAATGAATATTAAGCTTGAGACAAAATTTAAAAATAAAAACATGAAGGGGTCTAATCATGGTATGTGAATGCGTACACCCAAACCCATTAATATAATCAGCAGTGATACAGAAATGACTTGAGTGGAGTTATGCCTTTTTATGCCAGGGCTGAACTTAGCCCAGTATGTTTAAAATGAGGGGAATTTGAGATAATGATAAGGAAATGGTGTTTTTGTTGAACACTTGGTATTTATGTCTATCACTAAGAGGAAGTGACTGAAATTCCATCTTCCTGATACAGGTCCTGACTCTGAAAGGACTTAAGCATGAGCTTAACTTTAACCAAGTGATAAAGTTGGATTAAGTTCAGTGGGTTTTGGTTAAGGGCTGAATTGGAGCTATGGCAATGAGAAGTAATATTCAGCTTGGTCTACACTTGAAAGTTACACCAGTAGAACTGTTGGTGCGGGGTGTGATTTATGTATGTATGTATTATAGCTATACTGACATCGAGTGAATGTAGTTAGACTAGTATAAACGTGCATTATGCCAATACAGCTTATTTTATTTCTTGAACCGGATAAGCTATACAGGTATAAGCACTTTTATACCAGCACAACTGCATCTAGATCAGAGTGTTTTGCTGCTTTAATGATACCAGTATAGTTAAAGGAGCAAAACTTCCTAGTGTAGCAAGTTTCTTATAAGGCCAGATTTCCATAGAGTTCAGGGTAGGATTTTCAAGTACTCAGTGTGCACAATTAGGGCCAGATTTTTAAAACTGCTCAGGGCCCAATAGCTCCCATTGTGATGCCCAGGGCCAGATATTCAAAAGAACTCAGCTGAGCGAGTGATGAGCTCTTTTGAAAATGTGTACACTTACTTTACCTAAATGGGACCAGACCACTGTTGAAAGTCTGGCCCATAATGTGTGTGTATATACAGCAGTGGAAATGAATGTGAAATAATTAGAAACCTCTTGGAATGGTGGTTGCAGTTTTCCTTTATATACCATAATATGTCCCTTGGAACAGAGGTAACCCTATGACCTGACCATCTGATGAAGAGGTAAATGAGAAAAGAAGGTACTAAGCCACAGGAACAAGGGACTGTTGATGCAACAAAACCATCAAGCACAGCAGAGTGTGTGCTGGGATCTGTGTACATTGTAGAGTAAGGCCTTTGTTAGGGAGCGAGGAGCAGCTCCAAAATATTTGGTGGTATCGCAATCCTCCTAGTCTCTCTCCACCACAGCACCTCAGTACTTCCTGGAGATATCTTGGGCTGCACTTATGACAGAGTCTATGAAATACATAACAGCTTATTTTGAATGGGCAGGTTTTCGTCCCTGCTGTGGACTACCTTTTTGTTCTCCTTATTATACTTCAACTTGAGCACTTTTATTGTCTCCCTGCACTACTTACTGAAACAAGTACACGACAACACCTGTATAGAGACCAGTGTGTTCCAAATAACAACATTTAGCTAAAACTGAATCACCTCATGACTCCAGACATTCACAAGTGCCCAGATGTTTGCCTTGCCCCAACTTGACAGCATGTTGTAAGACATCTTCTTTTGAGTCCTATTGGGAAATTGGCTTGCTACAACAAACAGTGATGGAAGAGAAGGTGGTACTGGTGAAATAGCATTCCAACCCCCACCTCACCCCAGGTCTTGCCTCTCTCTACAGCTATATACCCTCCCAGGGTCCTCCCCCACTGCTCTTCCCTGCCCATGGTTCCTGCAAATATTCTCTCTCCTTACAACCAGCCACCACACCTGCCCATTCCTCATCCGTCTGCGTTCAGATCAGGCTGCTGAGGGGATCAGGGAAACTTCTGTCTTGTGCTCTCAGTGGCAGCTGGGAGTAGCAATGGGATCAATTAATAAAGAATTAAAGGAGAGTAATATAATGCCAATCAACATGGGTTTATGGAAAACCGATCCTGTCAAACTAACTTGCTACCTTTTCTAAGGAGATTATGCTTTTGGTTGTTAAAGGTAATAGTGTGGATGTAGAATACTTAGACTTTTGACATGACCATGCACAACATTTTGATTACCCCCCCCATCCAAAGATATAAAATTAATATGGCACACATTAAATGGATTAAAAGCTGGCTAACTGATAGATCTCAAAATGTAATTGTAAATGGGGAATCATCATTAAGTGTCTGTTTCTAGTGAGATCCTGCAGGGGTCAGTTCTTGGCCCTGTGTCATTTAACGTTTTTATCAGTGATCTAGAAGAAAACATAAAATCATCACTGATAAAGTTTGCGGATGACACAAAAATTGGGGAAGTGGTAAATAATGAAGAGGACAGGTCACTGATACAGAACAATCTGGATTTCTTGATAAAAATCCAGATTCCCCTGACAAGAAAACAATGTGTTTTTAATACAGCTAAGTGTAAATGCATACATCTAGGAACAAAGAATTTAGGCCATACTTAGATGACGGGGGGACTCTGTCCTGGGAAGTACTGACTCTGAAGATGATTTGGGGGTCGTGGTGAATCATCAGCTAAACATGTGCCCCCAGTGCAATGCTATGGCCAAAAGGGCTAGTGCAATCCTAAAATGCATAAACAGGGGAATCTTCATTAGGAGTAGAGAGGTTATTTTACCTCTGTACTTAGTACTGATGCGACTTCTGCTGGAACACAGTGCCCAGTTCTGGTGTCCACAATTCAAGAAAATGTTGATAATTTGTAGAGGGTTCAGAGAAGAACCAGGAGATGGATTAGAAAATCTTCCTTACAGTGATAGACTCAAGGAAGTCAATTTATTTAGTTTAACAAAGAGAAGTTTAAGGGGTGACTTGATTAGTTTGTAAGTACCTACATGGGAAAAATATTTGATGATGGGCTCTTCAGTCTATCAGAGAAAGGTATATCATGATCCAAATGGCTGGAAGTTGAAGCTAGACAAATTCAGACTGGAAAGAAGGTCTACATTTTTGACAGTAAGCGTAATTAACTATTGGAACAATTGGCTCAGGGTTGTGGTGGATTCTTCATCACTGATCATTTTTAAATCAAGACTGGATGTTTTTCTAAAAGATAGGAATTATTTTGGGAAGTTCTGTGCCCTGTGTTATATGGAAGATCAGACCAGATGATGACAGTAGTCCTTTCTGGCCTTGGAATTTATGAATCTATAATTGCAGTGAAAGTCCTGCTCAGTCCCTGGAGCCCTGGGCTGGAGCATGCTCAATCTCTCTGTAGGGATGGTGCAATATGGACAGCATGTAGGAACTGAGAGGGGATAGAGCATGCTCAATGCAGATAGAATCTTCAAAGCTGCCGAACTCTGACAAACCTCTGCTGAGCATGCACAAACTGGCATTTTTCAGAGGTTTATAATATCTTTTACAGTGTACTTGGGGACAGCAAAAGACACATCCCGACACCAGAGTGACTTCCTTGCCAAATGTTAAGTGCCTGCTCCAAAGCATGGAGACACTAGTGCTTTTAAGTGTAGTTGTTTGTAAGATTTTTTTTTAACACGAGCAAAACAACACATTAACAGCTGAACCATTTTAACTGAAACTGTCCAAAAAAATGTTTCCCCAAAATATTGAGGCAGACACGAAGCATGGAAAATTTCAGTTTGAAGCAGACATTCAGGATGAAAAACTTCAGCCATAATGGTTTTTAAAAAAAGGCAAAGGTTTTTTTGTGTGTTTGTTTATTTTTGGGTTTTTTTTAATAAGCAACTGAAAATGATGTTTTATAATGGGAAGTGTCAGGCCACCTTAGCTACAGGTAGTGCTACCAGCTCTGCCTGTAATGAGACTGTGCTTTATGTTGGTTCAGTCAGACAAAGCAAGTAACAAAACGTTACTTTTTTCAGTTTCTGAAAAAATATATTAATACATTCTTTTCATTTACTTTGAATTACAGTGCTGTGCAAACAACCTCTACTCTCAATCTACAGTGGAATTCACGGCATAATTAAATGGTATGATTAACATTTTCTTGTCATATCCATGGCTTTAAATATAGAGAGTCTAATTCTCTATAGTCTTGCATCTTGTGTAGTCACTGGGTGTACATCTACACAGCAAAAAAACAAAAACAAAAAAAACCCCGGACTCACGGCCCCAAGGTTTTTTATTTGTTTGTTTGAGGTTTGTGCTCAGGAGGTTTATGCTACAAGGCTAAAAATAGAAGAGTAGCACAGACTCTAAAACCTGGCAAGGGGGAATGGTCTCAGAGCCCAGGCTCCAGCCCAGCCATTAACATCTACGCTGCTATTTTTAGCACATAGCCCAAGTCCAAATCAGTTGACTCAGTCTCTGAAACTTATTGCCATATTTTTGTTTCTGTTTTTTGCGATGTTAGATGTACCCATTTACTTCTGTGCAAAGTGAGTGAAAAATAAAATACTCTTTTTTGTCCAGTCCTAAATGATTACACAAGGAGCAAGACAGTGGAGAGTCAGCTCAGTGTATTTATTTTGCCTCAAGATCTTTCCAGTTTGCAGTTCTACTGCAAAACCTCGTAATATTTGAAAATCAGCCTGATCAATCTCAATAATCCTTCTCAGGCCAAATAAAAAGTATAACACTTAGAGGAAAAGGCCTACTGAAACAGTACATTGTCTTTATATTTCTAAGTTATTCATGAAACTAGTGTATAATTAACATATCTAATACTACACTTATTATAGTCTTATTAAAAGAGTAAATAAAACTCATTTTTTATGAAACCCAAAATAAAGTACAACAAAATGTTGATCTGATGCAATTATGCATCGACTATGGTCCAAATTAATTATTACAAGACAGATATTTCTCAGACTGTGGAGCCCTCTTAGGTGGCTAGGGTACTTGCAGTACGAGGCCCATTTTAAAAATTCAGTTGTTGTACAGGAAGATTATGCATTTAACAGCCTCCTACTGTACAACCGAAAAACATTAGAATCTTTTAAAATCTCCCAATTTAAGGCCTCATTAACTTGTGTAATAACTTTAGTGTGGCATTTTCAATGCTGTACTGTAGTTAAGGGTCAGCAGGCATTTGGCATCAATGTTTTAAAACATTTCTTAAGCTTTATTACATAATGCTCATTGTTCCATTGTTAAAATTGAATTGGGTTTTGCACTTAAAGCAAGGATTCAACCAGTTTATTTATGAAGAATATAATTTATCTTCCTCAAAATTACAGCACTTAAGCTTTGAGTTCAGAATGAATTTTCTGAGAATTTTCAAGTAAATTGATTAGTTTGAGTTGAAATGAATTAAAAATGAACCCTTTAGGAAATATAGCATCCAGCAGACGCCTTTTCTCCAGAATTATCTTAATAGTGGAACAATGCATACACTTCAGCCTTCTCTTATAGTTAAAACTCAATGGAATAAAAGATGTTTTGTTCTAGGATTAATGATGATTTTCCCCATTATTCTTCATAACTGGAAGTTTCTTCTTTAGCAGGCTGATGAATAATGTACTAGAGAGTATTCCATGAGAATGATCTTCTTTCAAAATGTCTGCCATCTCCAATTTTTCTCTGTGGGATTGAGGTTATAACTTGCCCATGGTTAGCTGGCCAGTTTGAGAAGGTCATTTATCTCCTGCTGTTTCCGGTTGGAAGCTCTCGAGACTGAGGCCACAGGTTACTTGTATATAAACAAAACAAGGAAATCCCAGACATAAAATATATTTGTGTCTTTGTGTCACTTATGGTGAAACAATGTGTGAGTGTGCAGGGGAAAGGTGAAATGGCCAGAGAGAGAATGAACTGATTTTCCAAAACATTAGATTCTGTCTAATCATAACCATAAACACCAAAATGCTTTAATCATATTCACATGGTTATTGTATGGTATTGCTACGGGGCGGTGTTAAGGATGTCTGAGGCCTGGTCTACACTAGGAGTTTATGTCGAATTTAGCAGCGTTAAACCGAATTAACCCTGCACCCGTCCACACAAAGAAGCAATTTATTTTGACATAAAGGGCTCTTTAAATCAATTTTTTTACTCCTCCCCAACGAGGGGAGTAGCGCTAAAATCGACATGGCCATGTCAAATTAGGGTTAGTGTGGACGGAATTCGACGCTAATTGTTCCGGGAGGTATCCCACAGTGCACCACTCTCGCCTCTCTGAACAGCAGTCCGAGCTCAGATCCTCTACCCAGCCACACAGGAAAAGACCCGGGAACATTTAAATTCCATTTCCTGTTTGGACATCATGGTGAGCTCAGCAGCACTGGTAACGATGCAGAGCTCTTCAGCAGAGGTGACCATGCAATCCCAGAATCAAAAGAGGGCTCCAGCATGGACTGATCGGGAAGTGTTAGATCTGATAGCTGTATGGGGAGATGAATCCGTGCTATCAGAGCTGCGATTGAAAAGACGTAATGCGAAAATCTATGAGAAAATCTCCAAGGCCATGACGGACAGAGGATACAGCCAGGATGTAACGCAGTGCCAAGTGAAAATTAAGGAGCTGAGACGAGCATACCAGAAGACCAAAGAGTCCAACGGATGCTCTGGGTCTCAGCCCCAGACATGCCATTTCTATGCCGCGCTGCATGCTATCCTAGGGGGGGCCGCCACCACTACCCCACCCCTGTCCGTGGACTCCGAGGTTGGGGTATTCTCATCGATCGCTTCCTCTGAGGTTTTCGCGTATGGGGAAGATGATGAAGGAGATGATGAGGACAAGGTAGTCGACAGCGCATTGCACTCCAATTTCCCCGAAAGCCAGGATCTCTTCATCACCCTCACAGAGATCCCCTCCCAACCCTCCCAAGGCGGTATCCCGGATCGTGAATCTGGAGAAGGAACAGTAGGTGAGTGTATCTTTTGAACAGAATAGACATGGTAGTAAAGCAATTGGTTTTTAATGAGTAATTTGACCTGAGGACTTTGGATGCATTCATGGCCAGTACAGCTACTGGAAAAGTCTGTTAACATGTGTGGGGATAGAGCAGAAATCCTCCTGGGACATCTCCATGAAGCTCTCCTGGAGGTGCTGTGAAAGCCTTTGCAGAAGGTTTCTGGGGAGAGCGGCCTTATTGCGTCCTCCATGGTAGGAGATTTTACCGCGCCAGGCCAGTAGCAGGTACTCCGGTATCATTGCCTGACAAAGCATGGCGGCATATGGCCCCGGTGTTTGCTGGCATTCACGCAACATCCGTTCTTTCTCTGTCTGCGTAATCCTCATCAGAGTGATATCAGTCATAGTGACCTGGTTGGAATTAGGTGAATTTTATTACGGGGACTGTTTGCCTGTGCCTTTTAAAAAATCCTCCCAGCAGTTTCCAGCCACGCGGTGGGTGCGGGGAGGTGGACCGTTCAAGCCGAGCGGTTCGCGGTCACCTAGCAGGGAACTTCCCCGAGACCAGCCACACGGTGGGGGATGGGAAGGTGGACCGTTCATGCTGAGCGGTTCGCGGTCACCTAGCAAGGATCTTCCCTGAGACCAGCCACACGGTGGGGTGAAGGCTAAAGCGACCATCCCAGAGAATGGGATGGCTGGGGTTACTTTGGTTTCTGCCGCTGCACGTTAACCTGCACAGTGCAGCAGTAACTGGCCAACTCTAGGAGCTCTGCTTGGAACGGGAAAGGAGGGCGCTGCTGTTAAGTAAGCTTTCAGAAGCCAAAAGTCTACAGCTTACCATGGCCGCCTGCTACCCAAATTCCGTTGCCCGGCCCTGCTTGTGTGATCTGTACACCAAAAACCCAGGCACTCAATATAAAGATTCAAAATGCGACCTTGTACTGAAATCACATGTGATAGGTTGTGTGCATAGTCTTGTTCACCGCGAAAGACTATATTCATTGTTCTGAAAAATGTATCTTTTTAAAGAATTCACTCCCTTTTTTTCATCCCACAGCTGCAACTGTCTCTAGGCTTCCCCAGGCATCTCGCTCCCAAAGGCTGTCACAGATAAGGCGGCGAAAGAAACGCACACGAGACGAGAGGTTCTCTGAGCTAATGCAGTGCTCACGCACTGAGGTAGCCCAGTAGAATGAGTGGAGGGACACAATTTCCCAGTACAAGCGAGCGTCCAGCGAACGGGAGGACAGGAGGAATGCCCGTGAGGACAGGAGGGACACTCGAGATGAGAGGTGGCAGATGGAAGACCAGAGGGTGACTGAGGCGATGCTTGGGCTACTGAGTGAGCAAACCGACACGTTCCGGCGTCTGGTGGATGTTCTGCAGGAACGGAAGCAGGATGACAGAGCGCCGCTGCAGCAGATCTATAACCACCCTCCCCCGCCCCCAAGTCCCGTAGCCCCCTCATCCAGAGTCCCAAAAACGAGGGGTGGGAGGCTCCGTGCGAACCCCCGGTGGACTGCTCAAGTAGCAGAAGGCTGTCATTCCCCAAATTTTGAAGTATCCTTTCCCTCCCTCCACCCGCACCCCACCCTGCCCACCGTCCCAGTTCACTCCCTTTATTGAAAAATCTTGAATAAAAAATAGTTTTTTGTTGAACAATGCTGTCTTTATTTTCTTTTCAAAGCAAGGTGTGTTTGAAGACGGGGAAGGGGGTTGGTAATTGGAGAGGATAGGCAATATAAACAGTATAAACAAACGGGGGCAGGTTCTCCTCAAGGAGAAATAAACGTAAGAGTCTCTAGTTACCCTGGTCTGTCTGGAAGCTAGTTTTCAAAGCTTCCCTGATGCGCAGCGCGTCCCGCTGTGCTCTTCTAATCGCCCTGGTGTCTGGCTGCGTGTAATCAGCGACCAGGAGATTTGCTTCAACCTCCCAGCCCGCCATAAACATCTCCCCCTTACTCTCACAGAGATTGTGGAGCACACAGCAAGCTGCAATAACAATGGGTATATTGGTTTCGCTGAGATCTGAGTGAGTCAATAAGCTGTGCCATTGCCCTTTCAAACGTCCAAAAGCACACTCCACCACCATTCTGCAGTTGCTCAGCCTGTAGTTGAAGAGCTCCTTATCACTGTCCAGGGCTTCATGAGCCAGGGCATTAGTGAGTAAGCTGGGTCCCCAAGGATCACTGTAGGCATCTCCACATCCCCAACAGTTATTTTCTGGTCCGGGAAGTAAATACCTTCCTGCAGCTGTCTAAAGAGACCAGAGTTCCTGAAAACGCAAGTGTCATGAACCTTTCCCGGCCATCCGACGTTGATGTTGGTGAAACGTCCCTTATGATCCACCAGTGCTTGCAGCACCATTGAAAAGTAGCCCTTTCGGTTAATGTACTGGCTGGCCTGGTGGTCCGGTCCCAGGATAGGGCTGTGAGTTCTGTCTATAGCCCCGCCACAGTTAGGGAATCCCATCGCAGCAAAGCCATCTACTATCGCCTGCACATTTCCCAGGGTCACTACCTTTGATAGCAACAGCTCAACGATTGCTTTGGCTACTTGCATCACAGCAACCCCCACGGTAGATTTGCCCACTCCAAAGTGATTTGTGACTGACGGGTAGCTGTCAGGCGTTGCAAGCTTCCAGAGGGCTATCACCACTCACTTCTGGACTGTCAGGGCTGCTCTCATCCTGGTGTCCTGGCGCTTCAGTGCAGGGGACAGCAAGTCACAAAGTTCCAGGAAAGTGCCCTTACGCATGCGAAAGTTTCGCAGCCACTGGGATTCATCCCAGACCTGCAGCACTATGCGGTCCCACCAGTCTGTGCTTGTTTCCCGGGCCCAGAATCGGCGTTCCACTGTATCAACATGACCCACTGCCACCAGGATGTCCAATTTGCGGGGTCCCGTGCTTTGAGAGAGGTCTGTGTCCTTGTCATTGTCACTGTTGTCACCGCGCTGCCGTAGCCTCCTCGCCTGATTTCTCAGCATCTGCCTCTGAATAAAGTGCACGATAAGGCGCGAGGTGTTGACAATGGCCATAACTGCTGCGATGATCTTGCCGGGCTCCATGCTTGCGGCGCTATGGCGCCCGCACTGTCAATCAAGGGAAAAGGGAGCGAAATGATTGTCTGCCGCCGCTTTCACGGAGGGAGTGGGGGAATAAGGGTTGAATGACAACAGTTACCCAAAACCACCCGCAACACATTTCTTGCCGTATCAGGCATTGGGGGCTCAACCCAGAATTCAAATGGGCAGCGGGGACTGCAGGACCTGTGGGATAGCTACCCACACTGCACCACTTGAAATGTCTATGCTTGCCCATTACTGTGGACTCACAACGCCGAATTAATGTGCTTAGTGTGGACACACACTATCGACTTTGTAATATCGGTTTCAAAAAATCGGTTTAAGTAAAATCGAACTACTATCGTAGTGTAGACATACCCTGAGTGTCCTAATTGTTAATTCCCATACCTTAACATGTTTAGATGTCTTTTCAATTTAACCTTAACTCTGAATTTCCTGGATGTATTGTGCTTGGGTTTGGGGATAATAGCAACATTCCTGTGATGTATTTTCCCGTCACTTACTGACTGATATATTCTCAATCATAACTCCATATTAATTTAGTTTCTGTCTGGGAACATATAACTTCCCCATTTTATATCCCTTTGGAATAAGATCTGGTATAGATTCTTGTGCTGAAAATGATTTCATTATTACAAGGATTGTTCTAATTCTAATCTAATGGTGCCCCTTTTGCCCAAGTGGTTAGCCAGTTGCAGGACCTTGCAGGGTTGTTTCCATTAGGATGAGATATCCGTGATACAAATTAGGTAAATCCTTAGTATAATTATTGATTTATAGTACAGTACACAAAGTGCTATTTCCCTGAACAGTGCAGGAGCAAACAGGAAGCTGTTTCCTTCCTACTCCAATGGCATCTGTGCCCAAGTGTGACAGAGATCTGGCTGTAGCACCATTGTCACTGAAGTTGCTGTAGCACACGGAAGGCTGCAGACTCAATTGAAAGGAATTAACCAGTTTATGTTGGGGTGGGGGGGGTGGTATCTTATGTCTGGGATGGTAATTGCTGAGCTAATAAGCCTTGTCTCAGTAACTAGGAGGAGATATAACTGGAGGAACAAGGAAGCGCTGAGGATGAGCTAGGAAAGGAGGAAAGGCTGTGTGTAAATCTCCTACTACTTGAGAACCTGTGTCGCATTCTGTTTGGCATCTAAAGAATAAATGTACACATTGCGAAAGGGGTATAGTGTGGGTGTGTTTGTGACTGGGAGACCACAAAAACAAACTGGTTGTGCTGCTCACTGGGTAGCTAAAGACACTCCGTGAGACACCAAGAAGCCTGGTGTCTCATCTTCCACTCAGGGTCACTCTCATAATTCCTTCTGCTTTCTGATTAACTTATCTCTTAGCCCCTGTGTTTATCTGCCTGGATCAGCTAAAACCTAGAATGCAGTTCAGTGCTTTGGGCAGTAGCCTCCATTGGCTTCAGTGTTTGTTTGTTTTTCACACTGCATAAAAGCGGGGTGAAAGTAACTTAAAGGACATACAAGTACGCCAGAGTCCTGAGCAGGCGGTGGGGCCTCAACCGGAAGAGGCGGGGCCTTTAAATTCCCGGGTCCTTTAAATCAAGATTTAAAGGGCCCAGAGCTCTGGCTGCGATAGCAGCAGCCGGAGCCCTGGGCCCTTTTAATCACCCCCGGAGCTACCAGCGGTGATTTAAAGGGTCTGGGGCTTTGGCCGCCACTATCACAGCCGGAGCCCCAGGCTATTTAAATCGCCAATGGAGCCCCAGGGGCTCCCAGCTGCTGCTGCTACCCCAGGGCTCAGGGCTCAGGCGGCGATTTAAAGGGCCTGGGGCTTCAACTGCCGCTACCGCCCCGGGCCCTTTAAATCGCTGCCAGAGCCCTGCTGCCGCTGCTACCCCGGGACTCTGGCAGCGGGGCTCTGGTGGTGATTTAAAGGGCCCGGGTCTCCTGCCGCTGCCTGGAGCCCTGGGACCTTTAAATCACAGGCCTGGGGAAGCAGGGCCGGCTTACTTTCACCTCTGCATAAAGAGACTTCTGTTAACTCTGAAAGGGACTGTTTGGCCCACCCATTGGGTCTAATGAGATCTCAAATTGTCTTTGGACCCAAAACTCACCTGATGGCAGCCATTAATATCTTTCAGTATAACTTCACTTACTGCGAATTATTTCTCATCCGTGGGTAGGGAATAGGGTTATGAAATGAGTCTTGACATTTCATAAAGATGCAGTAATACACAACCCCATTTTTTTCCAGTCTACCTTTATTTTTTTATTTCCCCTCTTTGAAACATAATGTAATATAGATTTTTTTTTGCATTTATTTTTTTTCCTTTTAAGAGGGAAAAAAAGACGTACACAAAAAACAGATGTCCATTTACAATGATGTCAGCCCATGTTCATTTTCTGAAGATACTTTAAAAACAAGCTTTCTGGCAGGAATAAGAACATAAACAGTACACTTAAATGGCTATTGTAGATTTATGAAAAACAAACTTGTTTCATAATCTCAAATATTTATAAACTTTATTATAAGAGTTTACACTCATCCTATCGTGTGTGTGTGTGTGTGTGTGTGTGTGAGAGAGAGAGAGATACTGTACTATGCAACCCATGTGTCGAATCAAAACATCTTAAATTTTGAATTGTGACTCTCCAAAACAGTTTCATAAGCAATCCATACAATGTCATAGAGACGCATAAAACATTTGTCAAATAATTCTTAACAATGCGGAAACAGTGGAAGTCATGATCTTTCTGCGCACTGTTTAAAGAATTATATTGAATGAATAAATCACTTGCTACTAGATTGCCAGCACATAGTGTTCAAACATAACGAGTCAAGCTCCATAAAATTATGAGATTGGCTTAAGAATCATGAGATTTAAAAATAAATGTTATTTTTTTAAGTGAAAAATTTTGACTTTATCAAAACAAAATGTTTGATAAGGTTAAAATGTGGAAGGTTAATATGTTGAATTATTGAAACAAAAAGTTTGATGATTTTCTGTGAAAATTTTGAGGAATATTCTGGTTTTATATTTATTTTAGAAACATACTGTTGGTTTTCTGCATTAATTTCCTTCTTCCAAAAGCACAAAAAAGACACTACCCCGCTAAGAAAATTCACAATAATATCAGCACATTGAAGTTCATACCTCTTAGAGGTGAATGACTACTGGGCGTGAGTTTGCATTTTCGTTTTTGTTTTTTGGCATGAATTGATTTCCCTAAGGTTGGGTTAATAAGCAGCAGCAGTGTTTTTATGTGCATTGTGATGCTGTCTTTTGTCAATTGAGAAGGACAATTTTTTTTTCTTTCTTTCTTTTTTTTTAATGGAGAATGTAACCAGAATTACACTCATGGGTTTCACAATATTTTCACACCTATGATTTTCTACTGCTTCCAATTCCAAGCGCTACACAAATACATAACCATTAGAAACATCGTTTCTGCCCCAGAGATCTCACAATCTAGATTTTCTCTTTTAGAAAAATCTCTGTATTATACGTTGTCAGGGAAATACTCAGATGACTAGCCAGACACATGATTTTGTTCTGAACGGTAATATGAATTAAAGAAAGCTTGTGTCACAGATGGCATTAGCTATGGATTGCATTCTTCATCCTTTACTTGTCAACTACTTCTTCAGTTCCAGGTTAAATATATCATAGCTAATGTACTGTGACAAAGTTCCTCCTCTACCTCGGTGGGTCCTGTGCTTATTGGCAGATTCTGCTTGCCTCAGAGATCTTCCCCTCTAGTAGAATCCACAGTCCAGGTTAACTCCTCCTGTGTCTGATCAGGAGTTGGGAGTTTTGGGGGGAACCCGGGCCCGCCCTCTACTCCAGGTTCCAGCCCAGGGCCCTGTGGATTGCAGCTTGTTTAGAGTGCCTCCTGGAACAACTGCACGACAGCTACAACTCCCTGGGCTACTTCCCCATGGACTCCTCCCAACACCTTCTTTATCCTCACCACAGGATCTTTCAGCAGTATGCCCTCTTACTCTCAGCTCCTAGTGCCTCTTGCTCCCAGCTCCTCACACGCAACCTCCTTCCACAGCTCCTGACATGCGCCCCTCACTGACTCACTGGGAGGCTTTTAACTAGTTTCAGCCAGCCCCTGATTGGCTGCAGGTGTCTCAATTAACCTCCCTGCCTTCTGGAAAGTTCTTAATTGGCCCCAGGTGTCTTGATTAACCTGGAGCAACTGCCATAAGGTATCAGGGATTTGTTTAGCCTGGAGCTAACATACTGGTTCCTTACCACTTTCCTATAGCCCTCTGGCCTTGCCCCATCACAGTACTTACATGATTCTGTTAATAAGTAAACTGTATGTGTGTGTCAAGTTAGTACTACACTGGTCTACAATTTTTGAGAAGTCGTCTGCTTCAGAGATAAAATGTGGTATTTAGTATGTATTTTGATGTGCTGAATTCAAATATGACAATTAAAACAACTGATTGGCTACTGTTTCTAAGATATTTAAGTTTTTACATTTTATGTCTATGTATATTGTGTAGATTGTAGAGTTTTAATCATAAATTGTAAACCTAGGTCTTTTCATGTGTTTATGGTTGCTTTACATGATACTATTTCACCTGTCCTGTTTATGTAACACTTTAAAAATCAGCAAAGGGGTTATATAAATAAAATTTATTATGAAACAAAAGGCAAAAAACTATTATGTACATAGTTTAGTCCTATTCAGTGTCTACTCGGCGCTTCTTGGCTTGTCTCTTGTATTCATTAAATGGAGCATCTCTTGTCACTGTCCAGCAATAGTCTGCAAGCATTGATGGGCTCCATTTGCCCTGATAGCGTTTCTCCATTGTTGCAATGTCCTGGTGAAATCGCTCGCCGTGCTCGTCGCTCACTGCTCCGCAGTTCGGTGGAAAAAAATCTAGATGAGAGTGCAAAAAATCTATCTTTAGTGACATGTTGCAACCAAGGCTTTTGTATGCCTTGAGGAGGTTTTCCACCAACAACCTGTACTTGTCTGCCTTGTTGTTTCCGAGAAAATTTATTGCCACTAACTGGAAGGCTTTCCATGCCTTTTTTTCCTTGCCACGCAGTGCATGGTCAAATGCATCATCTCGAAGACGTTCACGAATCTGAGGACCAACAAAGACACCTTCCTTTATCTTAGCTTCACTTAATCTTGGAAATTTTCCACGGAGGTACTTGAAAGCTGCTTGTGTTTTGTCAATGGCCTTGACAAAGTTCTTCATCAGACCCAGCTTGATGTGTAAGGGTGGTAACAAAATCTTCCTTGATTCAACAAGTGGTGGATGCTGAACACTTTTCCTCCCAGGCTCCAATGACTGTCGGAGTGGCCAGTCTTTCTTGATATAGTGGGAATCTCTTGCACGACTATCCCATTCGCAGAGAAAACAGCAGTACTTTGTATATCCAGTCTGCAGACCAAGCAAGAGAGCAACAACCTTCAAATCGCCACAAAGCTGCCACTGATGTTGGTCATAGTTTATGCACCTCAAAAGTTGTTTCATGTTGTCATAGGTTTCCTTCATATGGACTGCATGACCAACTGGAATTGATGGCAAAACATTGCCATTAGGCAGTAAAACAGCTTTAAGACTCGTCTTCGATGAATCAATGAACCGTCTCCACTCATCTGGATCGTGAACGATGTTGAGGGCTGCCATCACACCATCGATGTTGTTGCAGGCTACAAGATCACCTTCCATGAAGAAGAATGCGACAAGATCCTTTTGACGGTCATGGAACATGGAAACCCTAAGATCACCTGCCAGGAGATTCCACTGCTGTAGTCTGGAGCCCAAAAGCTCTGCCTTACTCTTGCATAGTTCCAAATCCCTGACAAGGTCATTCAGTTCACCTTGTGTTATGAGGTGTGGTTCAGAGGAGGAGGATGGGAGAAAATGTGGGTCCTGTGACATTGATGGTTCAGGACCAGAAGTTTCATCCTCTTCCTCTTCCTCGTCTGACTCAAGTGAGAATGATTCTGGTGCATCAGGAACCGGCAGTCCTTCTCCGGGGGGTACTGGGCGTATAGCTGATGGCATGTTTGGACAATGCACAGTCCACTTTTTCTTCTTTGACACACCTTTCCCAACTGGAGGCACCATGCAGAAGTAACAATTGCTGGTATGATCTGTTGGCTCTCTCCAAATCATTGGCACTGCAAAAGGCGTAGATTTCCTTTTCCTGTTCAACCACTGGCGAAGATTTGTTGCACAAGTGTTGCAGCATATGTGTGGGGCCCACCTCTTGTCCTGATCTCCAATTTTGCAGCCAAAAGAAAGGTGATAGGCTTCTTAACCATCGTGGTTATACTGCACTTTTGTGATGCAAAAGTCACTTCACCACAAACATAGCAGAAGTTATCTAAACTGTTCACACAAGTACGAGGCATCTCTGCTCACTTTGGCTAAACAGAAATGTGTCCCTTTGCAAAATCAAACACTGACAAATAAGAGAGCACGACACTGTATGATTTCTAGAGCTGATATAGGGCAATTTGTTCAGCAGAGTGATGTAAGCTTCGTTATGATTGCATCATCCATGACTTCTGGGAATAACATGATGCAATTCATATCATGTATGATGCAATACCAGCTTCACATTGCATCATTCATTGTTTTGCCTAAAAAGCAAGTACTGTCCAAACCCAGTCATAGATTTATTCATAGATCCAGTCAAAGATGTATTTTAGTCATTTCTGGTTTAAATTGAGATCCCTTCCCTTTATAACTCACTTATCCTCCACCATTCCCAAGTCAAGGGTCGTATATACTGACCCAATAGCATCTCTTGAAAACTAGAGCCAATCAACAATTTTAAGCATCATTTTTGTTCTCAGTGACCCAGAATTAGTAAAGTTTGACTACATTTATTTCAGAAGCATTTTGGCTGTAGAGCAGTGATTTGTCAATATAGCAAAAAGCATTCTACAACATGTAGGTTTATGCTTCAGATTTGGAACAGGGTGATGCCATTCCAATACAGCTTTTCTTAAATGTGTCTGTAGCATGTGTACTGAGTTGAGTAATCTGCCTAATCTATTAAGATGGAGCAGACAGCTCCACATGGTGCACTGGCTATGCTCTACATTTGGAAGGACGGAACGGTGGGACAAAGGCCATAGAAGTGAATTCTGCATGGTGGGATTGAAATACATTGTGAGGGTAGCTTGAACAGGTTTGCATTGCTGAAATTAGCACTATACCCACACTTTAGATAAACTTCCTTGGCTATGCATAAAATGCTTTTCATACATAAATTAAAAGAAAAGTTTATATGTATAGTACATAGAGATGTATAGTGACTTAAGCTGTTCTCCTCTTTCATCTTCAGACTGCATCCCCCATTTTTCATATCATTTCAGAAAAATATTTCATGAAGAAAATGTACAGATGAAAGAGTTGGTATATGTCTGAACCAAACTCCCATTGTGAACCATGCTGGCTGGGTTCTGATCTGAACTACCTCTATGATGGATTCCTTGAGCACTACAAAAAACACACATTTTCAGATTTGGAGCCAGTTTTAAGAGTCTGTCGCAGCCCTAGTTGAGGTTTAATGTCTAAGTACTCACTAGGCTGCTGTGTTTGGGTCCCAACACACTGGACTTGTGTGCTCTTAAGCTTCCCTTGGCTCTGTCACTTTCTTTAGTCTCTTTAGCATGCTTCCAGGGTACAGACTCTGTTAACCCGTCATGGAAACGGGATCTACTGGTCCAGCTACCTGAGGTCCCAGGACCAGTAGTTTAAGAGTAACTTTTTCCAGAACTCCAGCTTTGCAGGCACTCTGGTTTACAGTTTGTACCTCTCTAGAGATATGTGATAGTTGTAGCACCTAATCTATAGAGCTAGGTAAAAAAACAATAAAACACGTGCCATTCCCTGCTGCAGTTTCCTCACCACTCCTTGAGAGTTCTTTAGGATTTAGTCAGAGCGCTCTCCGGTGTCCAGAATTCCATGAACATTATTCAGTAATGTGTAGCCATCACACTTCAGCATCCCAACAGTGGAGGAAAGGGAGATGCATGGTTTGGGAGCACTTGTGTCTATGAGAAAAAACATGTGCTTTCTGGCAGGAGGGGCTTGGGGGAAAAAAATCTATTCAGACCACATCTGGTGCCAAAATGTGTTGCACCAGAGTACAGCTTGCAAGCATTGCATGACCACAGGCAGCAAAGACCAGCACATGGGGGGTGAACAAAATCAGAAAGGTATCTGTGATGGAACCCAACACAACAGTGCCCTCATTCTGAGCAGTGATGCTAGGTCCCTGGCTTTGGAGAGGTGTTCACTCAGACTCTACCCCACACTCTTCCTCCCCTGCCCCACCCATCTACTCAATTCACTGCTGATTCCATTCCCTTGCAGAAGCCATACTTTTCTCTGCATTCTAGGATTCCGAAAAGCAGGTGTTGAAGGTGCATTGGGTAAAAGAAAAAAATTCCCCTATCTTCCCCGTTGGGTGAGAGAGAAACTGAAGAGTAAATGAAAAGAGAAAAGAAATCTTGAAGGATTGATGTAAGACAAATCATTCTGGAGGAAAAAACTACACTTATTAAAAAAAACATCATAGACAAAGGGAAAATGGATACTGATGAAAGGGAGAGGAACAATATACTGTGGAAGGAAAATAGCAGAAAAGGATTTGCAGGAGACAAAGAACAAAACCGAAGATGCTAGTACTTTCAGTAATAGAATTTTTCAGAAGAATTTAAGGGAATTTATGATAAAATACATACAACTAGTATTTGACAGTGGTGTGAGTCAGACCCTACAGGCACACTTTTGTTGTAAATGTAAATTTGCACTCCAATCCTCTTGTGTCAGACACTAGTTGGTTCTTAGCCTATAGACGTGTGAGATTTTCCCAAGATATTGATTGGCATCAGATTCTTAGCTTTACTTATGCCCTGGTGTTCGTATTGAACTTTCCCCCGTATTGCTGTCTCACTATTTAGTTCAAGCAATGGGGGTTGCTTGCCACATACTGGACATTGAGTAACATCTTTTGCAACAGTTCACAGACATTAGACAAAGCCTGTTGTCCAAACTCCGTGGCAAGGAGCAGAAATAATTTTAGTTCCTCACCATGCTTGGACCTTTCAGAAGTAATATCGTGATCAAAACAATGGGATTCTTAAAGTGGAAGTTCTTTGGGGGCAGGAAGCGTATCTTACTCTGTGTTGTAAAGTGCCAGGTGCATTTACATAGCTGTTTACAAATAATTTTGTAATATCTTTTTGTGTAAATAGAGAACTCGGAAAAAGATACGCATTGTGAGAAGAGATTCAGTATCTACTTTTGCCAGTGCTGTCCATTCTGAGTATTTTAGGTCAGCTTTATTAAAAGTTCTGGATCTTCTGTTTTTGTTTTTCTGAAAAAATAGTGATAACTTTGAATCTTGATTAGTTTACTGCATAATTTTTACTCTACAAAGTTGTGCATATGTGGGGGACATATATACAGTATCATTTTCCATGCTTTGTTCCTTGTTTAGCCTTCAAATGCAGTATTTATCAGTTTGCAGACCAAAACTATGTGCATGCCATATCATTACTAGCTCCGGGGGAATCATTCGAACCAATGTAATTTACTCAATATTGGTCAGTTTGACTCCTGACCCTAGTCCCTTGACAGTGTATCCTTGGCAACCCTTGATGTGTGTTAAGTCGGGATGTGCTTATTGGTCTCATCTGTGACAGCTTGCTAAAGGCTGCTTAACATAGCTTGGTCTTTTCAAAAGAAAATTAGAAATCCAATAATGTACTGTATTCTGCTCAAACTGGTATTTATACAAGCAGAGAAACAATAACTTGCACATTTGCAATAAAACTCTGAGATGTACATACCTGATTTCCCAGTTCAAAATGTAAAAATATCTAACTATTCTAAATGCATTGTATATAAAATACTAAATAATGATTTGGAACAGTAATCAGAAGAGCAAACAACATGGAAAATATACAGACATAATTTCTTTAGGAAAATGTCCTTCCTATGAGACATACCTGAGTCTTCATATTCCGAATTTATTTACCAATCACATAAGCAGAAAATGGGTCAAATTCTTCTCTTGCTTACACCAGTTCAACCCCATTTCGGCCAGTTTAACTCAGAGAGGTTTTGGCCCCCGATCTAAAACCCTAGGGCCAGATCCTCAGGCTTACTATAGCTGCTTTGTGCCACACTGGCTGTACAAAGCTACTGTAATATCAGCTTAACCAGCTGCCTGAAGATTCTGCATAAGAAGGGAAGATGTAAAGCTGCCTTCCTGAGCCCCTGCTGTTGAGAGTGTTCCTGTGGAAAAGAGGTGTGGTCGGAACAATCCCTAGCTACCAGTATGGCCCACTAAGACTTGGGTTGCACTAGATGGCCCTAAGCTATGCTATGGGCCAGTGCGGTATCTAGGAAGCCCCAGATTTGGAAGGACATTAAAATGGGGTAGAGACATTGGCCATACCGAAAGAAGGACAGGTGACATTTGACATGGGATTAATCAGGACACAACTTTATTATTAGATGTCTGGGACTACCCAGCAGATAAGTGTACAGTGCAGATAGCAGATAACCCCATGTTTATTCCATAATTATCCAGGTGGCTTTTACCAGCTCCCCCTCTTTTGCCATCCAGGTCCCTCCAGCAAATCCATTGCTGAGACCTTCCCATCCCCCTTGTAGGAGGGTTTAGGTGGGCTATAATAATGGGGGTTGGCTCCCTGACACACGAATCATAGGATTTTCTCCCGTTCGCTCCTTTACCGAAACCTCTTATCAAGTCCTTTTCCAAGCTATTTATCTGGTCACTGTATACCTTTCATATGGAGTACCTGCACTGGACATCCACCACAAGAACGCACTAGCCATTAGCTTGGCTGCCTCCTCCCCAAACCCAGTTGGATTCCCAGACATCTGATAATGCCCTCTTTTATATCGGTGAAAAAACATGATAGCACTTAAGTCTGACAGGTGAACCACATCCTCTCGAGACAACTCTGGTGCCCCATATACTTTGCCAGGATGTGAAATTACTGCCCTTCCTAGGGTCACAAGGAATTTGTCCGCCTCCCTGTTCACATACCTCCTTGACTTGTCCACCCTTGTTCGGGGGAGGGAGAGGCTCATGGCTCCCCACCAGACCCTGCACTGAAGCATGTCTGACCATACAATATTCACTCCTGGAACAAGTTCAAGGATCAGCCTCACGTCCCCCCTTGCTCTGAGCATTAGTTCCACTCCTTTACGACTTCCCAAATCGTTTTCCCCAAGGTGTACCACAATTATATCTGGTGGCCACTGATGGGCCCACTCAGCATACAGCAGCAGTATTCATTGACCCCAAACATGTCCCTCTCTGCTTTCCAACTGAGTACTGCTTCACCACAGAAGCCCAGCTGCAAACCCTCGGCCATTTGGACACGTGCCTATGTGCCCAAAAAACAATACTGTGCCCGCAGATCCACACCACTGTCTTCATGGCTGGTTGTCCAACATCTGTAATGAGATTACAACAAATTAATGCTGATTAACCACCTGAGGTCTTGCATATGTTCGGTGCTCATTCAAATGCCAACGCCTGATTGCCTGAATAGGCTCTGCTCCCATACTTAGCTGTGCTGCTGCTGTTGCTGCCCAAATTCTGAATGAGTGGGAACCAAATTCATGGGTTAGCAGCTCCAACCTTGTCAGCCCCGCTTTTGCTGTATCGCCATGTAGGCCTTCCAAGCCTGAGCAAGGTGGATCCCAGGCTCACTACCCTCCCGGAAGATTACAGATTCACCCCGGACAACTTGATCCATCTTTTACCTTCTCAAGTGTAATTATCACTGAATTCTCATGCCATTGTACATCACTCAGTTCCAAAGCCCTTCGCCTAGAGTCCTTAACGGACCCAGGTACTTGCTCACTGATCCTGAAAGCACGAAAAAATGAAGGGACGCTTAAGGCATGGAGCTGCCCCTTTTAAATCCCTCATTCCCAGGGGATGAGCAGTTTTCATTTCTTTCTCTCCATCCATAAATCACAGTTCCCTTCATTCGGCCAGCCAGCCAGCCAGCCAAATACCACCTCTAATCTGCCTCCCCCTGGACCCGCTTAAAGGTGCAGGGTGGTCACCTTTGCCCTACCTCTTTCCTGTTCTGATAGCATGGCTGGACCAGAGGATCCACCCCCCACTATTCTATAGCACTGCTGTATATCGGCATCCATATCCTAAAGACAGACATTGTTAAGACAACAAACAGGTACCAAACTTAAACAAACAGATGGCATGGGCAACCTGCCACAACAATCTGCTTTTTGTCTTTCTAGTTCAACTTTTACCTAAGTTCTTGCTCCTCTTTGAAGCGGTCTTTACTAAATATCACATCACATTTTTTTTTTAAAGAAACCGATTGTATGTTTAAATAATTCTAGAGAAGCAAGCCATAAACCATTATACTGTTGCCAAATGTGGTGTTCAGGCCAGTACTCAATCCTATGGATTCATTATACAGCAGTTGTAACCATTTAGAAGGTAACAGGATATTTTGGCAAACACTACTGAGATTACAGATTAGTGAATCGGTTTGGAAAATTTAGAAACTGACACACGTTACTCACACCATGAACCATATCCATAACTAAATCCTTTGTAAAGTGTGAAAAAACTGAGTTAAATTACAGCATTATTTTAATATTTTGATTTTTCTATGTCTAATGCTAATTCACATTTTAACAAGAAAGTACTGAAATATCTCAGGAACACTGTGATCATGAGCAGCCTCATTTGTCAGACACAAGAAACTTGGTTCTTTTGGATTAGGATCCTGCAAAGCAATCATACCTCATGTGAACTGAGCCTTAGCATTTTTCAAACTTTGCTTATAACACCCTCTAATTCTGCAACAAATGAGGCAGGGATCCTATAGACAACAGTCTCCTTTACACCACAGCCCTGATTCATTCCCAGAGCACTGTGCATCCTGTGCACTGAATGAGGCAGGTGTCTTATGGGAAAAGTGGCATATGATCATATCATTAAAGACTGTTTTATGCTTTGTGTGTGTGTGAGAGAGAAATAAAATAACACTATGATTTCTAATGTTTAGGGTAAGCACACTGAGGTTTTAAAAGGCTTGGCTGGTAACTTCTAAAGCTGTGTATTAATATTAAGGGGGATGCCACTCCTTAATGTCCTGTAGTGTAGAGCTATTTGAAGGTTTGAACTTCATTGAATGGACTCTACTGGAGCTGTACAGCCTATGTGTTTCTTGACAAGGTGCTCAACCCTTTTAGAGGGATCACCACATCTTCACCCTATATGAGTGAGAAATCATAGAATCCACAGACATGTCAGTGAGAGGGAGAGAGGGAGACTACCTATACTGTCCAAGGCTCAATGAGATTGTTCCCAGTATGGACCTCTATTTTCTTCCAGTCTGAGGTTTAAGAATTTTTCCTAATCATTTGGGTGGCATCCATCTATTGGACCACACTGATCCAGTTGTTATGTAAACTCTTTCCACATCTACAGCATGTAAACTATGTATCATGTACAAGCTAAATGGTCTGTTAATAAGCTTGTCTCTCTCTCACCAACAAAAGTCAGTCCATTATTTCACCCACCTTGTCCTCTCTGTTAGAACATATGCTTTTCTTAGGTGCTTAAGTAGAGATTCAATTGAATGTTATAGTTCCATTACTTTTCATGTTAAGGTATAAGAGTAAGCAAGAGAAAAAGAAAGAGGAATTTAAGTATATTAGGAACATAAAGAATCCTAACAATGGTATAGGTCCATTACTAGAGGCTAATGGTAGAATTATCAATAATAAAGCAGAAATGGCAGAAGTGTGCAATAATTATTTGTTCTGTATTTAGGAAAAAACAGATGATGTAGTCACATTGTATTACAGTCTTTCCATTCCACTAGTATCTCAGGAAATGTTAGCAGCAGCTACTAAAGTTAGACATTTTTAAATCGGCAGGTCTTGAGAATTTGCATACAAGAATTTTGAAAGAGCTGGCTGCAGAGGTCTCTGAACTACTAACATTGATTTTTTTTCAATAAGTCTTGGAACACCAGGGAAGTTCCAGCAGACTGAAAGAAAGCTAATGTTGTTCCAATATTTAAAAAGGGTAAACAGCATGACCCAGGTAATTATATGTCTGTCAGTCTGACATTGATCCTGGACAAGATAATGGAGCAGCTGATGGGATTTGATTAATAAAGAACATAAGAACAGCCATACTGGGTCAGACCAAAAGTCCATCTAGCCCAGTATCCTGTCTTCTGACAGTAGCTAATGTCAGGTGCCCCAGAGGGAATGAACAGAACAGGTAATGGGTCAAGTGACCCATTCGCTGTCGCCCATTCCCAGCTTCTGGCAAACAGAGGCTAGGGACACCATCCCTGCCCATCCTGGCTAATAGCCATTGATGGACCTATCCTTTGTGAATTTATCTAGTTCTTTTTTGAACTCTGTCATAGTCTTTGACTTCACAGCATATTCTGGCAAGGAGGTCCACAAGCTGACTGTGTGTTGTGTGAAAAAATACTTCCTTTTCTTTTAAGTCTGCTGCCTATTAATTTCATTTGGTGACCCCTAATTCTTGTGTTATGAGCATGAGTAAATAACACCTCCTTATTTACTTTGTCCACACCAGTTATGATTTTATAAACCTTTATCATATCACCCCTTAGTAGTCTCTTTTCCAAGCTGAAAAGTCCCAGTCTTATTAATCTCTTCTCATACGGAAGTCGTTCCATACCCCTAATGATATTTGTGGCCCTTTTCTGAAACTTTTTCAATTCCAATATATCTTTTTTGAGATGGAGGGACTGCATCTGCATGCAGTATTCAAGATGTGGGTGTACCATGGATTTATATAGAGACAATATGATATTTTCTGTTGTATTATCTATCCCTTTCTTAATGATTCCCAACATTCTGTTAGCTTTTTTGACTGTTGCTGCACATTGAGTGGATGTTTTCAGAGAACTATCTAGAATGACTCCAAGATCTCTTTCTTGAGTGGTAACAGCTAATTTAGACCCCATCATTTTATATGTATAGTTGGGATTATGTTTTACAATGTGCATTACTTTGCATTTATGAACACTGAATTTCATCAGCCAATTTGTTGCCCAGTCACCCTGTTTTGTGAGATCCTCTTGTAGCTCTTTGCAGTCTGCCTGGGACTTTACTACCTTGAGTTGTTTTGTATCATCTGCACATTTTGCCACCTCACTGTTTACCCCTTTTTCCAAATCACTTATGAATATGTTGAATAGGACTGGTCCGAGTACAGACCCCTGGGGGTCACCACTATTTACCTCTCTCCACCATGAAAACTGACCATTTATTCCTACCCTTTGTTTCCTATCTTTTAATCAGTTACCAATCCATGAAAGGACCTTCCCTCTTATCCCATGACAGCTTACTTTGCTTAAGTGCCTTTGGTGAGGGACCTTGTCAAAGGCTTTCTGAAAATCTAAGTACACTATATCCACTGGTTCCCCCTTGTCCACAAAGAGTTCTAGTAGATTGGTGAGGCATGATTTCCCTTTACAAAAACCATATTGACTTTTCCCCAACAAATTGTGTTCATCTATGCATCGGACTATTTTGTTTGTTGTAGTTTCAACAAGTTTGCCTGGTACTGAAATCATGCTTACCAGCCTATAATTGCTGGGATCACCTCTGAAGCCCTTTTTAAAAATTGGCGTCACATTAGCTATCCTCCAGTCATTTGGTACAGAAGCTGATTTAAATGATAGGTTACAAACTACAGTTAGTAGTTCTGCAATTTCACATTTGAGTTCCTTCAGAACTCTTGGGTGAATACAGTCTGTTCCTGATGATTTATTACTATTTATGTTGTGATTTCTTCCTAAAACTGCTGCCCGCAAGGATACAACAGTTTAGTTTATCAATTTGTTCCAAAACTTCCTCTAATGACACCTACGAATTAAAGGAAAATAATATAACTGATGTCAATCAACATATTTTTATGGAAAATAGGTCCTGTCAAACTAACTTGATATCTTTTTTTTTTATGAGATTAGAAGTTGGATTGATAAAGGTGATAGCATTGATGTAATATGCTTAGATTTCTGAAAGGTATTTGACTTGGTACCGCATGACATTTTGATTAAAAAAACCCAAGAATGATATAAAATTATCATGGAACACGTTAAATGGATTAAAAGCTGGTGATATGATAGGTCTCAATGTAATTGTAAACAGGGAATCATCATCAAACTGGAATATTTTTAGTGGGGTTCTTCAGGGATCGGTTCTTAGTCCTATGCTATTTAACAATTTTTTAAAAGAACTTTTTATTAATGCGAAGTTACAATAAAATGTTAATATACTATGTTAGTTATTCAAGATTAGGTTAATATTCAGAGAATCTCTCTAAAGATTCTTGTTTGCCACCCTCCTCTGAGTATGTTTCTGAATATTTATCCACTTTTTGGTGCTTCTCTTGTGTACGTATTGAGTGTGAAAGTTTTTTCCAGTACAAGGACAGTCAATAGTTTACTTTACCACAATTCCGTAGAAGTCCCATTTTTCCAATAATGTGTAATACAAAGTCTTGCTGCTAACAATAAAAAAATTATCATTCTCTAAAATGTAGATCCTTTACTGGAGCATTAAGTAAGCAGGTTTGGGGATCTCTAGGAAGGGCTGCATTTTGTCATAAGATGAATCTCCTTAATAGTTTCCTCCCCAAACAATCTAATTCCTGGACATAACCACCGTATGTGCAAGTATGTTCGCTTTCCCCACAGCACTCCAGCAGAGTGCCTTGCTAATAGCAAAAATATGATGGATCTTAAATGGAAGCAGTAATTAATTAAAAAGACATTGAGCTACCCAAATTGAAGATGTTTATCCCTTTTCCTACATAGAGACCCACTCATCCAGGGTCATTTGTCTAGATCCCGCTCCCATCTTTTCATTGGGAATGTTTTCTATCAAAATCTTTTCAATCAAAATTATATATGTATTCAAAATTAAATCTTTTGTTCCATATTGCTCCTGGGTCAATTCCTCAAATGTGGCTCAAGGTCTTGAGAGAGCTGTCTCGTACCCAGATTTCACAATAAAATGTTTGACTTGTAAATATTGACTCTACAGGATCTTTATATTATTTACATGATTACATATCTCTTGGTATGATTTCAAATCAGGACCCAAACAGCTGTCTGAATTGAATAATAGTTCATTAGGTTCAACCCCAAAAAGTAAAGATAATTTTCACTCATATCAAACAGAATTATATGATGTCTACTCTATAAAGGGAAAACATTAAAGAGTCTATTCTCTGTGCCTACAGTCTTTTATATATGTGCATTTTGATGTTAGTGTTTCTCCCTGATTTACATAATACAATTAAAACATTTATCTTAGGAAGCTGGAGAACATTTCTTTCACTTAAGCAACAGTCGATGAAAATATGTCCAGGAGTGAACTTTTGTATTATCTTCTATTAGTGATCAAGGCCCTGATGCAGCAAAGGCTTACTATGTGCTTAACTTTATTCACCTGAACAGTTCCATTGACTTCAAGCAGACTGCTCACATGCATAAATCTTTGCAGGGATGTAAAATACTCTGTGCATCTGGATACGCTATATGAACACTATACGTTTAGCTAGTACCCACACAATAAATCTTGCTCTTTCTCCCCCTTTAACCTCCCCCCACAAACAACAAAAAACAATAAAAACTCATGGAACTGACATAACAATTGTGAACCATTACTCTGTTTTCTCTGTGTGTATATTGTACACACTTCCCTTACCATGTGCCTGTCTTGCCTTCTTAGATTGTACGCTCTTTAGGGCAGGCACTGTCTATTACTATGTTAGTATGGTGCCTAGCAAGCTGGGGGCCTGATCCTGGTTGGTCCTTAAGTAGTGCCATAATAAACCATTTTAAGCATGCTGCATTTTGTATATCGTGTATGAGAGCATATGGTCTATTTTTTTTCCTTCTGTGCACGTATGTATTAGGAACACTTAATTATATGGTACTATGTAAGGATGTTTAGTTCATTGAGTACTAGCAATAAGAAATGCCATTATGCGGATATTTTTGTTCACAGTGTTTGAGAGTGTGTCTAATGAATTTACAATAAAATAAAGAGTGCTTTTAGCAAGTCCAACTTGTCTAAGAAGATTGAACTAGTGAGATTACCCTTTCATCAACACACACACATTCTCTTTGACTCACACCCAGACCCACATACAAAACAAACTTGTAATGACCAGGCACTTTATCAAGGCCTCTCTCCATCGTTCATTAAATGACAGAAAATTGCTCTTTGGTGAGTTAGTCAATGCAGCGTTCCCTCCCAGAAGCCCATTTGTTTCACATGCTAGCACAAAATATTGCAGGAATTTGCAGATTTTAAATGACAAATGTGTCTAAGTTTACTCTGTTTTGAAGCATTCTTTTCCTAGTCTGGCTATGTTGTACAGTATTTTTCGTATCAACACTGGAGTTCTTATGTATTGTAGATCATAATATTTCATTAATACAACATCGGGGTGTGATCTTTTCCTATTTGACCGATGTCTCTAACAGATTCGTTACCCCAGAAAACCCTTTTTTTTTCTAGATGGTATGATATACACGGCCACTCTAAAAGCACAAACAACATGGCAAATGTGTTTTCACTGCATTTCTTCTCTTCTTCGTTAAATCTTATTGAATTTGTCATTTTTTAAATTGCACTTACATGTAATGGAGGTGAAAGGATTTTTTTTATGAGATAAAAACTTAACAGTTTGACACCACGAAAGGAAAACAGTTCTTCCAGCACCTTTCAGGAAGGGAGAAATTTACTAATAACAGCAACTATGTTGCTTTTTTAGAGTAACACTTTGATGTGTAGGATTATAATCAATGTAAATTATTGAGTTTTACTGCTGTATTATGTTGAAGGTATAATGTGTTACTTTGTGGTTTGTTTGTGCAGTCATTATTTATTCATGCCAAAAGATTAACCACTTAACATATTTTTCTGAAATTCTATTACCTAATTCATTCATATTTGTATAGCTTTAAGAGTACCTGAGTGCAGATTGTGTCTAGGGTTCTAGATACCAATAAAGACATACCAGGTCTCATTGATACAATTACATATGCTATGAATTTCAATCCAAACAAATGGAGAAGAGATTTTCAGGACAGAGCCTGCAGCATGGCGTGTCCTTTAATTGCCATTTACATAGCAGAGGAATCATTAATTTCTAATTCACCTATTATTCACCCTCTTTAGTATGCTATGTCAATGTCGGTTTTGGGGCAGTGGAATAAATGTGGTTTCTGCATTGCTTTAGCAACCTACCTTTTGTGTTTTTCTTTTAATGCTTTTTTGACCTTAGCAGAATACTACTTGGACATAGACAGCTTAGGGCTCTTGTTTAGATATGATTTATGGTGCTACATTAACCCTTCATTGACCTAGAAATGCCCTAATATTAAAACAGTTTGACACATAGAAAATCAAAAGCCCTTTTATTGGAAGTGCTATTGTCCGCATCATAAGTTTCCCCAATGTGATGCCACAGTTACACCATCAATTTCCTACTACTATTGAACACTGTATTGAAAAACTAATGGACAGAATCCTTTGTCATTTCTGTCCCAGTGACCAGCAAATAGCTCAGTGAAAGTCTTTCCCTTTGCATCACTTCGGGCATTTCTAAATGACACATCTAAGATACTAGCTTAGCATTTTATGAAAGACATATGGGCCAGATCCTGCTGGGAACTACCTAATCCCTTGTGTTTAGCACTCCGTTCATCTCCCATTGATTCCAATAGAAGCGGAGGGCGTATAGTACCTAACAGTACTACAGCCTTATGGGGAGGAACCAGTGAGTCCATTTTGTTTACTTATGTATCATGTCTTCACTCTACCTGATATAGCTATTTTAGAAAGGAGGAATAAACCCTTGTGAAAATATCGATATAATTTAATAGAGAGCAAACCAACCAGAGTTCTACACAAATGCAATAGGTATTCTTGAAGTTACTCTAAAGCATGTTAATTTTAAAAATGAATATCTTAACTATAGCATGGCTACTACTCTACTCAATTCTATAGGACGGTTCAAAAAGAATATCATTCTGTTAAAATCAATAGGTTTTTAGCAGAATGTTGAAAATCCCAAATACATTTTCTATAAAGCTATTTGTTTCTATAGCAATTTTCCATAATGGAAAGAAATGAGAAATGAATTTTCTGTATAGCTACATATTTTTACTTAGTAGCACATTTGGTATATAGGGGAAGATGATTTTTATAGTAGCTCTTATTGTGCAAAATATTAATTACAAAATGTAAACAACTTGTCTGTTTTCACAACTGCACCAAAAAATGAGAGGTCTCAGCCAAAAACCAAAAGTGTGTGTGTGGGGTGCATTATTGTAGTTGGGCATACAAATATTTTTCACTTTGTATGTTAGCAAAAAAAATGCTGCGGCCTATTTCTGGGGTGGTATATTCTTGTGCTTTGAGCTAGATTTGTTGAGTTTTGTCATTGATACAAGCTTTTCAGAGTCCTCCGGTGGCTGAGCCTGCCCCATTTACTCTGGAGTAGAGATGGTTGAGAATTTTTTGACATCTTTTTTTTTTCCCCATCAAAAAATGGAGATTAATCAAAACTGAAACCATTGGTGAAACAGGGTCAGGTTCAGTGCATTTTCTGACCGGAAAAAAAAATGAGAATTTTTTTGAATTTGTCAAAACATTTAGTTTAAAACATTTGAAATGAAAAGGATCTGTATTTCCACTTGTTTTCTTTTTGAAATTTAACTTAATTAGACTCTTGCAAGGTTTTTAAAAGTCAAAATTAAAACAAGACATTTCAAAATTATCAAAACACTATGTTTTGATCGACCCAAAATCGGGGGGTGGGGTGGGGAAAGAGCAGTTTTTATTTTGCAAATATTTCAATTTTTCATCCTGATCCAAGACAGGCAACAGTGTCAAACACTCAAAAGCATTCATGGGATGAGAGAACCATTTCCCACTCCACTCTACTCAGGAGGCCTGAAGACATTTGACTTGTTTTCTTTGGCTTTTATGGGAGGAAGGAAGGAAAACTGTCTTGTGGTAACTTTCAACCTTGAAGTCTATATGCAGTACAAACTACACAGGTCACATTAGAATATGGGCTGCTGCAAGACAGTAGAAAAAGACCGCAGTTGGAGACCAGACCAGGAGTTTTGTCTAACTGTTCCCAAGTTGCTGTTTCATTTGTCACTGTGTTATACATGCTGGCATCTATCTATATTGGTAATCCTCCTCTCTTGGAGGATCATGTGTATGGGCACTCAGATACATCTCCTGTGGGATTTTCAGTTGCTTCATATTGCTATATTCCCTGTGTATGGCCTACCGTCTTGGCTATCCTCATCCAGAATGCAGTATCTCCCAGCCTTGCAAACTGTGCCCAACCTCCTCTCCTTTTCCTCCACTGTTCTCTCCTCCATTACCAAGAGAATGTGGCTTAATTCTACTGTCATGTTACCCCAGTATAAATCTGGCATAATTCCACTAATTTGAATGGAGTCCAAGGATGAATCAGAGTGAGTGAGTGTGTGTGTGTGTGTGTGTGTGTGTGTGTGTGTAAGAGACAGAGACTGTATGTATGTTCACTTTAAATATATTTACAGTTACTCTGCTGCAAATTTTGAGTAACTTAGTTGAAGTCAGTCAACTGAGTTACACCCGATGAACATCAATGCATCTGAGAGAAAAACGGGGACCTTTATTTCTCCCCCTCTATCACTTCCCAGCAAAAGAAATTTTTTGAAGATGACCATTATTTTATGGCCATGTCTGACTGAAAGTTTACATGAAAGTGAACCATTGTACCTTCATATGATAGCTGGGGGGGGGGGGGGGGAGAGTGGGAGGGAATCCATTGCAAAATCACCCATCGCAGAGGAGACTTTTTTTCAGTGAATAATTTCATGAAAAAAGTCTTTGCTTTAACATGTGGACTAATAAAAACGCTATTATGAGTCATTCTCACTTTTTTTGTTGTTTCAAAGTCGTAGGAAGTTTACATACATTTCTAGCTTTTTACAGCAGATGCAAAATGTAGTGCAGTAAAATCAGACCCAGAGAGAGATTTCATAATCTCTATAGAGCTAGCTGACAAGCTGTATTGAATACCCACATTCAATAAAATGTACGTTATACATGATACTAAGAAATCATACCTAGCGAAGATGTTATAAAACTTTTTTTTGGTACTTGGAAGCTGATGACGTGAAATGTTTAACTCTTACACTGAACAGACATATTACATAAATATGTACTGTATATCCAAGTCTCTGCTATCTGTTTGGCTCGAATAATATTTTCTGATTATATTATTCTGACCATGACGGTGTGTATATGTGCATGTAGGAGCAATTCTAGTCCTCAGGCATACAATTTAAAATTGGTCCGTGTCAGATCATAGTAACTCAAGTGTAATTCTTATTGTGTAGATGACAGCAGGCTAATTAGTAATACTAGAGACTGTCACCCATGACCTTTAGGGTCACAAGGCAATGTACTTCCCCTTGTTTATTAGCTTAACACAAAGGATCATTATGATGATCCACCTCTTTTTTTCTTGCTTTTCTTTGATTTTTGCTAATTCAATCTTTTTGAATAAATATTTACTGATACATAAATGAATATTAACATAGTTTGATTCTTCCTTTGAATTCTATTCAAGAATACTGTTAGCAAGGCCTTAACGTTTTTAAACTGCTTCTGTATAGTACAGTATATAAGCCTATATATCTGTGGGTGTAAATGTGATTTCCTATCAATATATTAACTATTTTCAATTCAATACAGTAGGTGAAGGTCGCAATTTACAGATAAGGATTTTTATTTCTTTAGAAATTTAAGGTTTATCAGTTTAATTAATACTCCATTCATTTTGTGAGTAGAATATTTTTGTTGTACTGTACTAAGCTGCCCTGGCTGTTTTATAAGGGCTGAGTATTTCACTAAGCTCTTGCAATATTGAAAGAATCTATATTCTGAGAATTTGAAAACATGTCAGCCCACCTAAATTACATATTGATCAGGTTTAATTGCATGCCACCCATCAGTATTAGGGTTGAAAATTCATAAAAGAGAAATAATGTACTCTTTGTGGATGATTACTTCTGGGGCATTTAAATGAATTCCATCACTTAACCCTGAGCTGAGACAGATTATTGAGCCTTGCAATCTAGCCAGTCAAAGTCCAATGCAGCTGTTTTCTAACTATCAGAGAACAGCAAAGAACAAACAATATAAATTTATATAGATTTTCTTTTAAGGAAAATAGCAAAGAAAAAATAAAAGTAAACGTACTTTTTTTCATTTGTTTCATGAATGGCCTTCCTCGTTGTTTTTACTAGATAATCATTCATTTTTTAATTCTCTCTCAGGTTCCAATAATCCTCCTATGCCATATGTAAATCCACAGCATAATGATTATACTGAAATACAGGGAATAATTGTAGGAAAATTCTCATCCATATAGTTTGATTTTAAAGGTTAATTTGTTTACAGGTGTGCAACTACTCATCTTTTTTTTTTCTTTTTTTCAAAAACTAGAAGGTTTTGGGTTTCTTAATTTCTGAAGAGGTTTGTAACAAGTGGCACATATTTTTGAAGTCTGTTTTCTTCTGAAGGTCACATTGGCAGAGAAAGTGGGTTTATCATTAGTTTATAGGATGTTCTTTACATTTAGAAATTGTTTGTTGGTACTGAGTATGTTTTGAGAAATTGTGCTTAGTATGTTTTTCTTTACAGATTATCATTACAGAGTAAAAAAGACCAGTTAAAATCATTGGTTTTACTTGGATAATAGCTTAAAAGCTACATTTTATTCAGACACTTTGAGGAAATAAATATCTGTGAGCATAATTAACTGTCTTTTATCTAGGTCTGTTCCTTAATGATGCTGTTTCAGGACCTTTGCTATTGTTTTCTCTTAACATTAATATTCAGTTTTGCCTTGAAAATGATTTTAAGTGCTAAAATATGGTAACTATCCTAATATCTGTTGATTTTTATAAGTACCAATTAAATATGTGAGATGTTCTGACCCAACTTTGATATTTGATCCCCATGTTTTATTCCATATGGAACAAGTTACAGTTCACCAAATGAACTCACATGACTTATCTAACTGACTTCCTTGTTTGTTAAACTGAAATGGCAGTTGATACATCATGAAAATAGCTTATCAAATTACAGTGGACACAGTTATATCTTGTAATCTTTGCCTACTATGGGTCAGATTGTCAGCTGGCATAGTTCCACTGCAGTCTGTGAAGCTATGTTGATTTAAACCACCCCAGAATCTAGTCTGTCATCATTAGACAGGGTTTATTTGGTATAGTCCATGTAACTACTAAAAGTGTAATCTCATAAAAAATATTGTTGATCTCATATAATCTCATAAAAATAGATGGCTATGGATACTTGCTTTAACATACCCACAGGAAAAATCAGCTTGCAGCTAAAGTCCCAAAACAAATACACATGCGGATCATAGCTCTGAGACAAGTTACTGTTGATGGAGAGAAGAATTGGTGTAAATGAGCCATTTTTAGCTCCAGTTATTCCTGATCACTGGAACATACCTTCCCCTTTGCTGATATCTATGGTCATACATGAGAATTGTACCAGTCTTCTGATGTCATTGGTGGGAGATGGACAACTTCAGGTCCGGCTGAAGACTAAGGCAATCTTTTAAAACTATCTGGAAGTGCAGAAGGTTGTCAGGTACCTGTAGTTCTGGTCACTAGCTTTGTGGGGAGCAGAGGCTGATCTTCAGCTAACGTGTTGACATCCAGGGAAAAGTCTCTAGCTTTGGCCTTTCAGCCCTTTTAAAACTCTTCCCTGGCTGACTGACATTACTGTTAGTCAGGGATGAACCTGCTCTGATATTTGGACATAAGGGGACTACCCTCTGCATATCTGGCAAACTGCCATTGCAGTCGATCAGACCCATGGAGTCAGAGCCTGGCCTTTGGAAGGGGTTAGCTGCAGAATTCCTTTGTTGCTGTCCTCAGAACAGGTGTCTCTATGACTGTAGAGCCTAGAAGGACCATAGAGTTTCATGGAGCTTGGTGTCCTTTATTTCTTCAAGCTACCTGGTAAATAGTTAAACTTAGTTGCTTTAAACTTGCTTTTTTACAATTTTTTATTATTCAAAGACAAGAATTCTGATGCTTATAGTGGGCAAAATCCTGGTCTGATTGGAAGTTCATTGGAATTTTTCCATTGACTTCAATGGAACTAGGATTTTCCCCTGTATATATGTGATACTTAATAGAGAAGGGTGAATAATAGCATAAAATGTTTGCAATTTTTTTGACTTCTAAACAGAGTTTGGCTTTGACCAGGTTCATTCCTTTTTTATATGTCTCTGACAAACATATGCGCAAGTGAAGATTTGTGCGTGAACGTTTGCAGAAAGAGAATACCACACCTGTAGCTGAGATACATTTAAGTTGGTCCAATAAAACATATATTACCTCACCCACCTTGTCTCTTTAATATCTTGAGACTAACATGGCTACAACAACATTGGAAACATATATTTAATTGCTAATTTTTATTGTTTTTATTGTTGCGACTAAACAAAAATCATTTGGCATAAAAGTAATTTACACAGGTTAGATCACACAGTCAGGAGATTATACCATTTAAATTAGGTGACAAAACACACAGTTTGACCAGAGAAACATGAATTTTGATTGTTGGAAGGAATACTTGAAGCAAATGACTTGCGAGTAATGCGCAGATGTAAAGTTGTTTGCACAAAATATGTATCAAATGGCTTTGAATAACCGACAAACTTAAAATTACAGCCTGTTCGTGGAAAATTCATGAACAGGAGGAAGGGCTAAATGTCAAGAATAAACTGTTGCAAATTGTTTGCCTAGCTCTAGGAGCCTGCAATTGTCTGTCAGTGGAATTCGATGGTTAATATTTATGATGTTACTTAAAAGTGCTTATTGCAAAACTATCTAATTTAAGCATTTAGTCATGCAACATTTGTTGTTCTTTAAGGTAATGCTTGTTTACTGTGTATTGAGTCTATATTTGGATAGAAGGTCATTATCACTATTGTGTGTTCTGTAAATGTTTCCCTCATGGTGGCTTTCATTTCTTTAACTGTGATCCTGAAGTTCCTATTCACTTTGGGGTTACAGTACCAATCCACTTTTCTTCTGCCTGTGGACAAATCAATAGCAAATCACTTATTACTCACTGAATACATAGGAAACAAATCTCTAGAAGTGTAGATCAAAGAATGTGCTTATGGCCTTCCAAATTGAAGCTTACTGCCTATAAATCATCACTACCTGAAGTCTGTGAAGAATTCCGTAATGACTGATGTGTAGAGTTCAATGTAAAGATTTCACTGAACTTTCTCTTTTTCCGCTCCCTTTGTCTTTTGCCACTGCTGTCTTTCTCTCTTTCTACCCATCAGTCTGGCTGATACTGAATCAGACAAGTGTGGTGTTTTCACATTATTTTGTTTACCCCAATAACCTTACCTCACTTCCTGAGGCCTGTATCACAGTATCCTTTAGAGCTGTCAGGTCTAGCTATTAGGAATCTGTCGGTATCAATCTATTACAACTTGGCAGGGACCATCACAGAATGATACAGAATCCTTACCATACACCCCCATCTAAGTGCCTGAAGCTCATAGACCAAAAAGAAGAAAGTAAAAGGGAAAAACCTCTCAAGATCTTCCACTCAGTTAAAAGAAAGACAAGCAGGAAAATTCAGAAAGACACTTGGGCTCCAACTGTAATTTATTTTGTAGTGCACATAACAGTGGGCATTCTGGGTGAAATTCTGACCACATTGAAGTCCATGCAAACACCTAGAAGATAAGATGTTAAGTAACAATCAGCAAGGATCTGTAAAGAACAAATCTTGTCAAACCAACCTCATAGCTGTCTTTGACAGGATAACAAGCTTTATGGATAGGGAGGAAGCAGTAGATGTGGTATATCTTGAATTTAGTAAGGCTTTTGATACTGTCTCGCATGACCTTCTCATAAACAAACTAGGGAAATAAAGATGGTGCTGCTATGAGGTGGGTGAATAATTGGTGGGTGGCATACCCTAGAGAGAAGTTATCAGTGGTTCACAGTCAATTTGGAAGGGCATATTGAGTGGGGTCCCACAGGGATCAGTTCTGGGTCCCATATGTGTTCAGTATCTTTATCAATTATTTAGATAATGGCATAGAGTGTACACTTATTAATTTTGCAGATGATACCAATCTGGGAGGGGTTGCAAGTACTTCAGAGGATAGCATTAAAATTCAAAAAGATCTGGACAAACTGGAGAAATGGTCCGAAGTAAATAGGATGAAATTCAATAAGGACTAATGCAAAGTACTCCACTTAGGAAAGAACAATCAGTTGCATGTACAAAATGGCAAATGACTGCCTAGTAAGGAGTACTGCAGAAAGTGATCTGGGAGTCATAGTGGATCACAAGCTAAATATGAGTCAACAGTGTAACACTGTTGCAAAGAAAGCAAACATCATTCTGGGACGTATTAACAGGAGTGTTGTATGCAAGACGTGAGAAGTAATTCTTCCGCTATACTCCATGCTGACTAGGCCTCAACTGGAGTATTGTGTCCAGTTCTGGTTGCCATATTTCAGGAAAGATGTGGACAAATTACAGAAAGTCCCGAAAAAAGCAACAAGAATGATTAAAGGTCTAGAAAACATGACCTATGAGGGAAGATTGAAAAAAAAAAAGGTTTATTTAGTCTGGAGAAGAGAAGACTGAAAGGGGATGTGATAAGTTGTCAAGTACATAAAAGGTTGTTACAAGGAGAAGGGAGAAATATTGTTTTCCTTAACCTCTGACGACAGGACAAGAAACAATGGGCTTAAATTGCAGCAAAGGTGGTTTAGGTTGTACACTGGTGGTTAAGCACTGAAATAAATTGCTTAGGGTGGTTATGGAATCTCCATCATTGGAGATTTTTAAGAGAAGGTTAGACAAATACCTGTCAGGGAGGGTCTAGATAATACTTAGTCCTGCCACGAGTGAAGTGGACTGGACTAGATGACCTCTTTAGGTTCCTTCCAGTACTATGATTCTTTGAAGGCAGGATCTCACTCTCTGTTTAGACCTCTAGGTAAAGAGAAATTCCATAACTCTCCTCTTGTAAAATAGTTACTATGTCACATGACACCCAAGGATTTTGCTTCACCATACTTGTACCCCAGAGGGGATTCACTGTGGTCCATCCCACTTTAAGCAGACTTTTCCCTATTAGGGGTTTTCACAGCCAGTGCTTTTCCTGTTGTACATCAAATTGAAATGATCTTGTTGGCATCTTGGTGCTAATATTAGTATGTGACCTCAGTGTTGCCATCTGGAAATACACTGAGGTTGTGTGATGTTTTGAGGACTGATAAACACTGGTCAGTTCGGTTCATAATCCTTGATTTGCCTGTTCATTATCTTGGGCATCTGCAAGTGCACGTGCCTATATTTTAAAATCAGGTTGCAAACCTTTTTTGCTTTGTGCATTGTTAATTTTATCGTATTTGTAACACACTCTGATTTAATTATATATTGAACTAGACTGTCTTCAAAGGAGGCTTTTTTTTTTCTAATTGTATTGAAGCACTGAAGAAACTTTCTGATTCCAAGAAAATGAAACTTTTAGTACCTGACTTTTGAGTGTAATTATTTTGCTTGCGGAGTGATTACTGACTTTTTGGTACATGTTAGGAGTTTCACTGATAAAGCACTCGTATTACATATTACATTTAAATACAGCAGCATATTTAGCAAAATGATTTTGGTCTATACTTTTTAATTAAATGAAGTTCTTTCATATGTTAAAATCTCCAGCTGTTAAAAATACATTACTTAATTACCATTAAGCAGTTTCAAAGTTGCTAATATGTTTTGGCTTATCTCATTAATAGAAAAATAATATATACTACTGATGAGGTATATCTTAGCACTATATAATCCACTTTAAAATGTCTTTGGACCATATGTTGACATTGATCAATGCACAGGATTCACATTAAAGTCAGTGGGAGCTTTGTGCAAAAAATAAATGGAGAATATGATCCTTCAGCTCTGAGCTCTTTGGTCCCTGATCATCTGCAGTTCACAGCTCCTATATAATACAACAACTAGACCACTCTTTCACTGCTATCAGCATACTTTGAAATGGTATCCAAGTGATGTTCCACTCGCTACATTTATAGTTTATTTTGGTTTTGAAACAAGATAAGAAATGATTTATTCAATAACCTAGGCACTTGAATAGCCATTACAATATCACATCATAAAAATTACTGCATTTGAATAGATGCTGTAATAAACTACTGATATGATGCCTGGACTGAACAGGTTTAACATTAGTTCTAGCACTCTTTTTCCCCTAAGCCTATTTTTTTTTTTATTGTAAAGAATAGATAGCAATGTGTTCTGGAAACTCAAAGGTCTTAGGTAACATTGAAAAGTTGTGATGTTTAAATGAAACTTGTTAAACTACTTTAGCTGTAAATCAGAGTGGAAATCTCTCAAGATTAGGCTTTCCCTAGAGATTTAATAATAAACAGAAAAAGAATGGGAATATTCTGTGTCAATATACTGATGTATACCTTGACACTTAAAGGAAAGGTTTAAAAAGAAACCGATCTTTTAAAACCACATCCACACACAAATATGCATGAAGGAAGAAATGTGTGCTGGCTAGCAGTAAGCAGATGACATCTCCTTAGAGACTAATAGGGTTATTTAGACTCAAGTAACTCTGGAAGGATTATGGCCACCATACAGTTATGCACTAAAAAAGCGGTGTGGGAATCAAGATTTGGATGTTTTTTCTAATCAAGATTGGATATTTTTCTAAAAGATCTGCTCTAAGCAATTATGTTGGGAAAGTTCATTGCTGTGTTATACAGGAGGTCAGGGTAGATGTTCAATGGTCCCTTCTGGCCTTGGAATCTATGAATTTATAAGACACTTTTCCCCTAAGTGAGCTAAAGGGACTGTAGGTATAAACCCTGGAATAGTCTGTTCTGTTTAAGAAGGTTCTGAATGATGATTGTAGCACACTGATCCTAGAAGACTCTTTCAGTGTACTAGACAAAGGCATAACAAAAACCCAGTGGATAGAAGCTGAAATCAGCAAATTTCAAATTGGAAATACAGGACAACTATTAGAAGTGAGGACCATGAGAACAGATTCTCAGGGTTGTGGTAAATTTGTTATCACTTGGAGTTCAAATTAAGATCAGATATCTTAATATTTCTCCTCCAGTTGGGCTCAATGTAGGAAAACTGGACAAAATTCTGAGGCCTGTGTTGTGCATGAGTAGAGGCTATATGATCATGATAATCCCTTCTGGCTTTAAAATCTATGAAATTATTAAGAAACTCTTCAGTCACTCCAAAAATGTGGCAGATGGAAGGTACTTTGAATTCAGAATACCAATGTATAGATGTTGAAGCTGGAGAGAAGATGATGGTGTGTCAAGTTGATCTAAAGATGTGATTGGTGAACTAAAAACTTGAGACCAGCCAAGAAGCTGCCAATGCCATCAGCCCGGTAGGTGGTTACAGGACTCTCGAGTATTTGACAGTATGGAAGTAGGCAGTGTACAGGGCCAAAAGGTTAGGTGCAGGCTAGAAATAAGAGGAGTAAATCAGTCTAAAACAATTCCTGATCACCCAAAAGCAAGTTAAGAAATGTTGACTTAATCAGAAACTGAGCTCTCAGGCCAGCTCTATATAATCAGGGATTAAAGTACAGGCATGCAAGGAGGGCATAGCATGTTCTCCCTCTGTTTTTAGTAGACGAGTCCTCCCTGGCTGGTGCAGTGAGGGATCTCCTTTCTGATTCAATCTACTTTATCCACTGCTTATGATTCATGCATACTACTGCTACATCTGCATTTAGGGAACAGGACCTGAGAATTTTATACAAATGAAATAGGGGCTAATTTGGTCACAATCTAAGATTGAGTTGCAGCCTCTACAGAAGTATCCACCTTGTTTATGATCTCTTTTGGGGACAGAAATAGCAGGATGTGTCACAATATACAATGAAACCTGTAATTGTCATTGTAATTTTTTTGTTCTTTCTGCATCATATGTATAAGAATGTATTTACTATGATGATGTCTGCTTCCATAATATTTTAAATAATACCATATATTGCGGGAATATTGATTATATAGGACAAGTGCAACTGCAGCACTTTACTTATAGACAAGCTAATAGTCTTTGCATAATCATTTTTAAAAAACATACCAACATTAATTTTTCTAAGATAAACTAATTTTTTTAGTATGGGATGAGCCTGTTAAATACATTAATTTAAAAATACAGCAATAACCTGATAGAGTAAAAAGGAACCGATGCAATACAATGGAATCTTGAGTGATGGTCGGCAATCCACACAGGTTTTATGTAGTGTACTTTCTGTAGCTAGAACACGTATCATCTTTGCAGAGCTGGCATTTGAAACAAAACTTTTGTCCCTGCGTATGATCCTGTGTCTAGAATTGCCATAGATGCTGATCTTGCAGCAGTCATGGAGCCAGACTGGATCCATTTATAGGAAATGATTACTAGATGTCCTTGCAACTAGATGTAGCTTGGAGAACATACTGTGTTTTTTCTCAAGGAAACTTGTTCCTCTAGTATGTATATTAATATTAAAAGCATACAAAGGTGTGACTAGTTCCCGCTGGGGTGCCACCTGGAACTGAGGTACCACTGAGCCCTCTGACCCACTAGCCTGCGCTCCCTCTCACACCATGCTGCTGTGACAAGCTGCAAGCCCACCAAGCTTGCGCTTTCACCAGCATTCACACAGGTAAGGACACAACCAGCTGCAGTTACATGCAGGCTCTCCTGGTCGAATCTGGCCAGTATATGGGTTTAACACCCAGTCTGCCTCTCCCTCAATGTGAAGAAGACCGTGCACACTTGCGGTAACCAAGCTGAGATTTTCCCCAGACACCTTAGTCAAACGCACACTGGTTTGGATTAAAACATAAAATAAGTTGAACCACTCCAAAAAGATGAAGTGATAACAAACAGATCAAAGCAGATTACCTAGTAAATAAACAAAAACGCAAACTGAGTTTAACATACTGGATAGGTAGGATATGAATTAGCAAATTCTCATCCTGAGTGGTAAACAGGCTGGCAGATTCTAAAGGCACAAGCTGCCTTTGCTTTGCAGCTTGGGTTTCCCAGATTTTCATACACAGGCTAGAAATCCCTTTAGCCTGGGACAATCACTTCCCCCAGTTCAGTCTTTGTTCCTCAGGTGTTTCCAGGTGTGTTGTTGTAGTGAGAGTGAGGTACCATCATGATGTCATTTCCCCCTTTTATATCTTCTTTCTGATTGTTTGAAAGCTCTTTCGCTGTGACCTGGGTCAAACAGTTCCCTTTGTGTAGTGCTATCTCTGAGATAGTCTTCTATTGTACGCAGTTCCTGGGGTAATTGTTGTGCTTGTGTGCATTTCCTCAATAAGCCATTAACATTGTTTCGCCTTTTTATTGTTGTAGCTGAACGGCTGCTTGTGGGTGTTTTCAACCTCACAACATGTTTCAGTAACACATACATACATAGCCAAACTTCATAACTTCACATACGAAGATAGCATACAATAGCAGATCAAGACTTTTAGAATGATACCTCACAAGGCATACTTTGTGCAAAACATATCCTAATTATATGACCATGGTGAACAAGGGAGTGCCAGGGTATCACAGGAAAATTTTTTCTCTTTATATTTATATTGGTGGAAGCCTCTGGCCTGTATTTATGGAAGATTTATGTTAGGCTGTATTATATTAGACATATCAAACTTTGTTTGGTTATGTAACTTTACATTAGATACATGCAGAGTCAGAAGAAATATACTGTGTCCTCCTTATGCACAATTTCCACTGCTCTAAGTGGAAAAAACATACAAGCAAGGCATATTTTTTTGAACGGACCCAATATCAGTACCACAACTTACATTACTTTTATGTAACTCTTTACTTAGACCCTGACAGCAGTCCATCGGGTATTCAGCAAAGCACTTCTCCACATTCTTAACTTTAACGGGCATGTGTAATCCCCACTGTAGTTAATCGTTTTAATGCTTTCACTGCATAGGGAGGGTTTTAAGCATGTGCTTAAATGCTTTCATGAACCGGGGTCTCGAAAAAGACATTTACAATTTAGATCTTACCACAGAAAATTAACATGACTTTTAAAATATAGAGAAGCATGTTCTTTATGTTTTGTTTTTAATGTAGCTTTTTACCAAAGTCTTAGCAATATGTCACAATAAAGTAATAATCTGTGCATCCGGACTGCCCATGCAACATGATTTTAACCACAAATGGAACTGTACCATCACTTCAGAACTAACTCCCAGTACTAAGTTAGTTAACAGACAGGATTGTTATATTCTGCAGTTCGCTGATCCAACTGGTAAGGAAATTCAGCCAGGAAACTGACTGACCCAATAACAAATACTCCTCTCTTATGATTGTTTTAAAGGATAATATACATTTTTTGACCTAGCTGAATACACTTTATGTGCAGGAAAAATCTTCCTTTGGTTTCCTTCTTCCAAGCAATCTTTTTCCATTTACCTGGTATTTTTAGGATTAAGTCTATCCCTGTCCCAAATGTCAGTTGAGCCTCCATAACTGTAGAATCTCTCATTTTTGAGAGTTTCCCCTTTCTTTTAGTAGAGTTTGAATTATTGGTCTCTGTACCTTTAATTACTGGGACCTTTCAATAGTATCTTCTCACCGTGTTATATATTCTTAGTGTCATGTCACTTTAAAAAACAGTTTTATTATTGTCACAGATTTTTTCATGATAATCTCACTTTTTTACCTAGTCTAACTGATGTTTGTCATAACTAGTTTAGGTGTTTCTCTTTCTTGAACAGTTACTTAAACTCTTTGTTTCTTAATCTTTTTTGTTGAATTTGCTCTGGAGTCTGGATTGTTGAATATAATCTCGGTGGAGATAGATTGGGCAGAGTGCAGGTGAGGTTGTCAAAGGTGCACAGCAAATGTGATATGTAACGTGGCCCTGCATTTATTTCACTGATGTTATTACCATCTCTTATGGAGGACTTGTAAGAAGAAGCAGGATCCAAATGGAATTGACATCAGTAGACTGCCACAGTCTCAGCTAGTGAAAGTGACCAAGAGCCAATCTCAAAATGCAAAATTTCAAAAGTCATAAGACTTTGGTTCTGGTCCCGTAAAACGGTGCACAAAACGTCTATGGGCCAGAAATGGGATGGAAGCTGGACATTAAAAAGCATGTAATTTTCAAATCCATTTTTTAAAGAGCTCTTAAATTCACAGGCAGATTCAGACTGGTATGTTAGTTTGGGGAGGGGGGAAACAGTTTGGTGTAGGTTTGCGATCATTTGACATGCACAATGACCTCCTTTTGCTGTGCAAATTGCTCCACAATTACCATGCATAGACAGATTGCCTGATGCTGTGCTACATCAGGAACCAGGGTAGACTTTGTGGTGTAAATTTGAGGTCATTTGGTTAAGTTGTTCCCTAGGATATTAACCTCTGCCCCCCAAATCATGCTGTTAATAACCAAAGTGCTCTAAAATACATATGCAGTGATAGATTGGCCTGAAAAGTGTTTTGCCATTAGTGAGACTAGGATAAAGGTACTGGTGCAAATTTTGGAGTTATTTGGTCAGGGCATTCTGAGATACAGATTCCTCTCCCCCTCCCCCCCCCAATATCACCTGCCCGTACCTTTTGAAAGTGTTGTGCTCATGTGTAAATAGATTGTCTTGAAAATAGTTATGCCACATCATACTCCAGTGTAAATAGTGATTTGCAAATTTAGTGTCATTTGGTTAGAGGGTTCTGGTGAGCGGGTCATCTGGGTGAGAGACTAAGTGTTATAGAATTAGGTGCACATCAGCAAAATCAGAGGGTAGTTGAGACTAAGCATGCACAGTGCATACCATAGATAAACAGTGTGATGGTGGAGAGCTGCGAGCATGCAGTGCTGGCGCTGACACTGGGCTGTGCATGGAGAGGTGCACCAAAAAACTACGCAGGTGCAGGATCAGCTTATGGCTCAGGCTCTGGTGCAGCTCAGGTTCCTCAAAGAAGAGCTCGATGAGTAAGAGTTTGAGGGAGAAACCCAGCTAGCATTTCAGCTGCTTTCTTAGGAAGAGAGGTGTTGAGATCTGCAATCCCAAGTACGATCTTGAAATCCACTCATTGGCTGAGTCCTGTGATTATTTTATGCATGTGAGCTCTACAGATTCAACCTAAAACTATGGGCAGTATTGACTTAACAATTATATCTCTGGACTGCCCTTGAACTCGGATTGTAAGCTCCTCGAGGCAGGGACCATCTCTGAGTTTTGTATTTGTACTGTCAGTAGCACAGTGAAGCCGTGATTGTAGATTCTAGGTGCTACCGCAATACCGGTAATAATAATAACCTAATGCCTGGCACCATGACCCATTCCAGAGTGCACAGATCTGCTGGGGTCTGATAGGGGGTTAGGCAATCCAGGGCTGCTTGTGTACGCTGGTGCAGCCTCCAGTGGTCACTGAGGAAGGGACTGTGAGAAGTATCCAGAATGCCACTCGGCAGCACTGTCTTTCCTCCCACAATTGTCACTCAATTATGCCCCACTCACTCTCCTGCTTTCTGAAGAAAAATAATTAAGTAAAAAGCCCACAACAACAAAAATTAACCAAAGAACAACAACAAGGGAAATTCTCGTGCAGAAAAGACATTGATGTTGATTCAAGGTCATAGGTTCTTAGCGTTGCCATGTGCTGTTTGTGCCCATTTGGAATATGAGAGTTTAATTCCTAAAACTCACCCGTTGCAGGCCGGAAAATGGAGAATTAAATTCTCCTTACCATGCTCCTTACAAGAAAGTTAGTGTTACAAGAAAAAACAAAACACAAACACGGCCATGCAACCTGAACGCTGCTCTCTTTGATTCCTGCCCTAAGAAGTCTCTGAGGTCAATTATCTTATTCCCCACCCCCCACAAGCTTTTGTCAACCACTAGCAAGTACTTCCCTGTATCAATAATGCTGCACAGAGCACAGTAACGATCCATTGGACTGAATGAATATGAGAATATGTATGAATCTGGAGTTGTGCTGGGTGCAGGATTAGTTAAGGAGAAATAATTTGCTGTTATATTTCCAGCTCCTATTGCCAGCTCCACATGGGCAGAGTTACAGTTGTGAGGCTGAGTTTGTTTTTTCTTGTAATGCTAACCTTTTTGCAAGCGGAATGTAATTCTGTAATTCCTAGCTTGCTAATACAGTATTTGAGTTTTAGGAACTAACCTGTCATGTTTTGGGAAGATCATAGAGCACCTACCTTAACTCCATGTTCATGAAGTATTTTATGTATGCCTATGGTAAGTGTGGATGTGTATATTATAAACATACACATTCATTTTCACCTCTCCCTTTCTGTCATATAGATATCTAATGTTATCTTATATTTTTCTGAATTAAGTAATCAGAAGGAAAGTTCTACTAGGATAGATAAACTGTAATATAGTTGTTAAATTAAATTGCCTTTCACCCGAGGATTAAACAGAAAATAACTATGTAAATAGTATAATCCTTGTTTGGCTAAACAAATGTAGTTTGTTTTTCCTTTTGTGAGATACACAGTCCATGAAATGGATATGACTTCAGCAGCCAGCCTGAGATTGTTCATCAAATGTAGCCAGGTTAAACACGTTATATCTGGAATTATATCTCTTCACAATTGGAATTGTCTGTCCGCTCTGTGACATCAACACCAGGAACCTCAATTATTCTTTGATCTTTCCCACAAGCAAGATAATAATTGGAAGTTGACAAAATTCATGCTCAGGTTGGAGGATATTGATTTCTGTTTGTCTTGCATCTTCGCATCTAGAATGCGACTGTCATGTATACTAAAACATGAAATTTACTGTCTTCATAAAAGTTTTACTAAATCAACCTCCATAGGAAAGAGTTATTGACAGCTTTTTCATTACTAAACATAGTATGGCTAAAGCACCTGATTATTTTTGTATTTAGAGGTTCTTCAGTGACTTGCATGTACACCAATAAATACTAAGTCAATAGAAATTCAGAGTATAGTTTTAAACCTTTGTTAATTTTAGCAAGTTCATTACAAAATTACTTTCTATTTTCTTGTTAGTGTCAAGTGCCCTAAGCTTTCCATAGAAGTCTGAATGTCTTACCTTTTAAGAAACAAAGTAGGTGTCAACTTAATCCAGCCCCAAAAGCAATGCAAGAGGGAAAAAACAAGGACAAATAATATGACTCCAAAGCTATCAACTTTTCCATTGTTCATTTTAGAGGTTAAAACTCCATACACACGCACACACACACACACACACACACACACCCTCGCCCTCACCCTCCTCCCCCCAAGGGTATTTTCCAGCAATGGCATTGTGACTGCTTTTAGAGTTAGTCCAGATGCCATTTTGACTTCATTGGGATTTTGCCTGCATAGGGAATGCAAGGTCAGTCTCTTTAAGCTAGGCTGCCATGGAAGCAGAGTGAAAAGGATAATATGTGGAAGACTGGAGAGAGCTTTTGGTTTGGTCTGGTTCTCTACATATCAGTGTTATGTTAACAGCAAGCTACCATTTCCCCTGGGCCCTTGAAACATGAATGTAAGTCGGCTCATGAGCCTGGGCTTTCAGTTTTCTTCTTTTGTATACTATTGGGACATCTCTGCATGTCCTGTAACATATGGTGTGTTAGAAATATTGTATACATAATGGAGTAGTTTTGAAATGGCATTTCTTAAGGGGTACACACTTCAGGGCTGAGACCATGTCTTTGTGTATGTTTGTACAATACCTAGCATAATGGGGCCATGATCCTGTCTGGCGCCTCTAGGCACTACTACAATATAAATATTCAGTGATAATTGTAAACTAATGATGTCTTTTAAAAGAAATACTTAGTGCTGCTCTAAAATATGAGAACAAGAGGTTTAGCTGGTAAAATTAAAGGGAAGCAAATGCAAGGAAATACTTCATTACACAGCTGTGACAAGGTAGATACAGTGAGGAGTCAAGGATGAATGTAAGCAGGCAGGGAAGAAGGCTGAGGGACTAGGGCCCATCTTAGCTGCAGCAAATTGCCTCATCAGGAATAATTAAAAGAACAAAACATTGTATCTCTTACTCTACAGCCTTATCTATGCTGAAGAAAAACTAGTTTTTGCTGATAATGGGAATCAACAGTTGCAACGGAACCAGAGATGAACGTGGGTTCTCTTGTCTACACTGGCAGCTAAAGCACATTCCACACCATTTCAGCTGCCCCTTTGGCTAGCATTGACTATTGGTTGTAGCCTAGACAAAGGTTTGGATCAGAGCTTTCTGGTTTTATGCGTTTTGGGGTACTTTCTACACTAGAGCTCATTCTGTTTCCCTGTCCTACTGCATGGTCTCTCGGATGGTGTTCTGGGCCAGGCAGCATCTATCAGAGAGAGGCGGAGGAGGAGATCTTGCCTCCCTGGAGCAGAGAGGTCTGTGAGCCCATGATAGATGTTTCCACAGGGGATGGGTGCAGGGCCAACACCATTTTCACAAAAGGAGAGATGGAAGCAGAAAGAGCCCAGCAGCTCAGGGCCAGTTCTGTTCCCTTCTCTCCATTCCCCTTCTGAAAAAATGGTGTTGGCTCAATCTGCTTGCTCTTTCCCTATCGAAAACTACCATGTGATTCTCTTGGCCAGCTCTTCTCCTTTCTTCACTGGCCTCAGCTCTTAGGAGAAGGGTAGAAGGGAAGAGGCCTCATGCTGGCAATGGAGAAGAAGCAGCAGCAGCTTTCTGAGGCCAGGAGGAAGCAAGCAGACAGGCAGTAGTAGTGCAGGTATGAACAGCCTGGATTGTGAGGCAGAGGTGGCCCTGTGCTGATTACATTTTGGGGGAAGGTTAAACTGGCTGGTGGGGGCAGTATCACTCGATTTTGTGACAGCATGGATAGGGAACACGGCTGCATCCCCAACCCCTGTTCCCACAATGGTCCCCAAGATGCCTACGTAGGGACTCTTTCTGTTCCCTATGCAGCCTTGGAATTGTTGGTTCTAAACTAATAGTAACTGCTTATAAAAAGACTTGGGCATCATGGTGGATAGGCTCAATGAAAAGCATTGCTTAGTGTGCAGAAGTGGTGGTTTGTTTGTTTTTAAGTAAATGTTAGAATGCATAAAGAATGAGAGAGAAAAGAATATTGAACACCTGCTATTGATAAACCAATGATACGTCTTCACCTGCAATACTGTCACGCTATCTCAGAAAGGATTCAGCAGAAATAGAAGGGGGCTCATAGACTGGTAATGAAAATAATTGAGGCACAAAAAACTTCCATATGAAGAAAAAAATTAGTTCAAGAGGGGACATGATAGAGGTATATGAAATAATCCATAACCTAATAATAACATATACAAGATAAAGTGGGCACTCGTATTTACCCTTAATCATAATACAAGTTCCAGGGGATATTCAACGGATTTGAAAAGCAGCACATTTATAAGTGACTGAGGGAAATACTTTTTTAAACAACTGATTCTTTTTCTCTATTAAATTGAATGAGTTCTGTTGCTTTAACAAGCCAGTTGAATTGTTCAACTGCTTAAGTGGGACTCTTTCCAGCCCAGTTGCCCCGGCAGTATAATTAGAGGTGTATACGTGGTGGCCAAAGGTTTCCAAATGCTAGCAGCATTTGCTTCGGCCTTTTTCACAAAATGGCAACTAGGACATGTCAGTAACATGTTTTGTTATGCCCTGACAATTTTACCAAGATGATAAATTGCAAGTTAATCAACAGTAATAAATGTAATAAGTGACATACCATAAACCCTGTTTCAGTTGAATGATCTGAGCTAAAGAATAAAAAATGTGATGATTTAATTTTTGAATAAAATTTATTTAAAGAGACAATAGTCTAATTAGGGTGAAATTTAATTCACTGAGATCTCCATTTAGTAATGTCGTACAAGCCATCTAACAGGGATGTTACAGAATATAAAAGGTTCAAATTATCTTTAAGATTTTCTGTCATGGAACATGAGAGCAATAGATGCACGGGAAGTATGGTGAAAGCTCTTCCTTTTCCAAATCTTCCTGCCCTTTCCATTGCATGGAAGAGGGAGTCCTGAATTATCAGACTTCTACAGAGCACAAGAAAGTAGAATTCAGATAGCTTTGGGGGAACAGGAGAGTGAATGTGTGGATCCACATCTCAGAACCACTGGCATCCCCTTGCATTGAGTATGGGTGGGTTACAATGGGGTTTGATGGTGCAACAACCTTATGGGTCTCTGTGCCTTGTGGCTTGGTTGTAGAAGAAAGATTGTTTTCAACCCCAGCTCTCCATGTATGCTTTGGATAAATAGATGTTGCATAGGGAACCAGAATTTGTCCCTCAGTAGGATAAATGACAATTAAGTATGTGAGACAGAAGGTGGGTAGGGTAATCTTTTATTGGGTCAACTTCTGTTGGTGAGAAACACAAGCTTTCGAGTAACAAGGAGCTGCTCTTCAAGTCTGGGAAGGTACTCCCAGCCTCACAGAAAAATGCAGGGTGTTTTGCATAAGTAGTTAGCACATATTGTAAGGGACCATTTAAGGTAGAATGGCCCATTAACGCCTGTGTAGTCAGAGGACAAAAAAAAGAGGGGGTTAGTGGGTTATAGATTTATTATAATAAGCCATAAATCCAGCATCTCTATCAGTCCAACATTTTTGTTTTTTAGCAGAGATATGAATTTATGCTCCCAGGCTCGTCTTTTGAAAGTGTGCAGGTTTCCTTTGAGAATGAGACTGATAGGTCAGATATAGAGTGATCGCTTTGTAAAAAGTGTTCACCCGTAGCTAATAGGGTATTTTTTGTCTTCTATCATTTTCCTGTGTGAGTTCATTTGAGAGAATAGTTATTGTCTGGTTTCATCCACATAGTTGCTGGGGCATTTAGTGCACTGGATGAGGTATACCACATGTTGTGATAGGTATGTGTAGGACCCATGGATCTTGAAAGGTGTGTTGTGGGGCGTATTGATCATTGTAGCAGTGGAGATGGCTGGAGGTTTTGCATCTATTGTTCTGGCAGGGTCTGGTGCTTCTTTGAGTTGGTGTGTCCTGATCTGTGAGGAGCTTGCTTCTGATGATGAAATCAGAGAGTTGGGGTGGGGGTTGTTTGATTGCCAGAAGTGGGGGTTCAGGAAAGATTTATTTCAGGATGGGGTCCCCATCAAGTATGGGTTGTAGTTTGATAATATCCTGTATGGGTTCCAGTGTGGGATTGTGGGTGACAACTGTGTGTGTGTGGTCAGACATGGTTTTATTTCTGTATTGAAACAGGTTTTCTTGGGGTATTTGGATAGCCCATTCCATGATGTGATCTACTTCTCTGGAGTGTCCTTGTTTGGTTAAGGGGGCTTTGAGTGTGTTAAGATATATATCCTGGACTTTCTCCTCAGAACATATTCTGTAGTATCAGAGTGCCTGGCTATAGACAACAGATTTCTTGATGTGTGGGGTCATTACTGGATTTTTGGAGGTAGGTATGGGTTTCTTGTCAATGGTTTTCTGTAGGGTTCCATTGTTGAAGCTGATTGTGATGTCCAAGAAGTCAATGCCAATGTGGGTGTTTTCTAGAGAGAGTTTAATGGATGGGTGGTGGTTGTTGAAGTTGTGGTAGAAATCTCTGAGGGGGTTAAAGCTGTCAGTCCAGAGGGTGAAAATATCATCTGTGTACCTCATGTATATCTCTGGTTTAATTGTGCATTGGTCCAGAAATTCTTCTTCAAGGTGGTCCATGAAGAGGTTGGCATATTGGGGAGCCATCCTAGTACCCGTGACTGTTCCCACGGTTTGGACAAAGTAAAATTGTTATGGGTGATGATGGAATGGGTGAGTCTGGTGATGTGTTTGTGGTGGATATCTGAGGGGTTGTCCATTGTCATGTAAATATTTGAAGCAGACAGCTATGCTGTCATTGTGAGTGATGTTGGTGTACAGGGAAGTGACATCCAAGGTGGCAAGTGAGGTTGTCAATACTGTGGAGTTTGTGGAGGAAATCAATTGTGTCCAAGAGAAAACTGGTCCTTTGTGTGGTGAGTAGTTTGAGGTTGGTTTCTGTGAATCCCCAAATTCCTTCAATAAGTATGCCGTGGCCAGAAATGATGGGTCTGTCTAAGTTTCTTTGTATATGTATCTTGGGAAGCATGTAGAAGGCCCCTGGAGTGGATTCATGGGGGATGAGTCTGTAGAGTTTGTCTTTGTGTTGGTTGAGGAAGGATTTGATGATATCTTTGAGTTCCTATGTAAATTGTGGTGTGGAGTCTTGTTTAAGTTCTTTATAGTAGCTGGTGTCGAAGAGTTGTAGGTTGACCTTGTGAACATAGTCATCATGGTTGAGGACTACAATAGCACTACGTAATTTAAATATGGCAGTTGGGATTGATTGATTATTTATTTATTTACTTACTTACTTCAATAAGTAGTGTGATTAAGAATAAGACCGGTGTGATCTTTCTGTGAAAACTGCAGAATGGAGTATAAATTAGAGAGATTCTGAGAGGGAGATTATATTCATTATGATACTCTAAAGTGAATATATGCTATCAGGAGACTCCTATTTGATCAGAAAACAGTGTACCATGTTAGATTTTTGAGAGGTACAGTACTTCACAACCTGAACTACAGGTGTAGCAATACTATGGGATGACAATAGCAGTATGTAGCAGTAATTATACCCAGTGGGTTTATACTTTATTGCTTGATCGATTTCTTAGCTAGTGGATCCTCCACAGCAAGCTGTCATTGAATTCACTTCTCCTCCAGCTTTACTGGGCTATCTAAAGGGACTGTTGTTTCTGCAGATTAGAACAGGCAGCTCAGCATCACCAGTAAGAGGCCTTTTTGATCCATGACTTTTGAATATTAGCAGGGCCGTCATGTGCTATGGAGTAAGGGGGGAAGATGCCCTTGTGACCTTGACTTGTCCTTTCAGACTTTTCATGAGTGTATATGCTCCATTAGTCTTCCATTTCCTCCCCAACTTTGTAGGATATTTATGATGACACATAATCTTCTATATGATGAAACAACATTGCCCCCACCTGCCTTGAATGTTTTTCTGAAATGACACTGCTGAGTATTAGGACAGCTATTTCACAGAATTCTTGTAGCAACAGAACAAACTGATGATAATGTCTTTTTCCAGAATGTCAGGAACTGGGGATGCACCCATTGTATTGCATATACATGCTCTTAATGTGCATATGCAAATATATAACTTCTTTAGTAAAGGTTTGATTCCAAGCCAGATCCTGTATCCATCCATTGAACTCAACAACCAAACTGCAACTGAGTTAGATGAACATATACTCTGAATTACCAATTTGTCGCTATATCAGCACATAGCCAATTGTGACTGCATTGTAAGAGGAGCCATAGGTGCCAACTCTGTGGGTGCTCTGGGGCAGGAGCATCCACGGAAAAAAAAAATAGTGGGTGCTCAGCACCCACTAGCAGCCCCCCCCATCAGCTCCTCCCCCTCTCCACCAGTGCCTCCTGTTCACTGGTGATCAGCTGTTCAGTGGTGTGCAGGATATGCTGGAGGAAGGGGAAAAGGCGGGGTGGGGGTGGAGCTGCGGCAGGTGTGGGGGCTTGGGGAAGGGGTGGAGTGGGCGCAGGGCCTGGGATGGAGTGGGGGGGGTGGAGTACCCCCCAGCAACTCAGAAAGATGGCACCTCTCAGAGAATCACTACAGAATAAGTTTAAAGGAAGACATATTTTGTCATGGATCTCCATCCGGTAGAGTGTATATTTCTTCAATTCTCTTCCGTATGAAATCCATTCCTTCTAACCTCTGTTTCAGCTATGCACAACACAAAGACAGTCCTTGAAGGAGCTTGAGAAAAGAGCAAGGCCAGACTTCATAGTCTGATATTACATTTCATAATGCGTGCTATATTTAAGTGTCAACTGCAATTCTAGCATAGTGATTTGAGAGCCCTGCAGCTGTGAATGCTCTGGAATACTAGCTGTGAATACTTTAGAATGTTTTAATCATCACACTTATAATTTTATAGCGATAAATCTGAAACTGCTGCATTTTGTCTGTGACTGTGACTCTGTAAATGACTTTCGGGATACAAGAAAAGATAGTAATCACTTTGCTCCTTGAGTATTATGTGAATTAAATTTTGAAAGCAGCAAGTAGCAGTTTTGATAACTATTTTTGTGATTTGATAACCTTGATATCATCATTGCAAAACTGGCCACTTTTCTGTTACATTCCCCAGAGGCTTCAAAGAATTCATATTGCAGTTTTGTCATTGCAAAGTTAATCTATGATAGCTGTTGTGATACTTAGCATTTATTGACTGCTTCTCATCTCCAAATCTTCTCAGACAGTGAAGGCTTGACTGACCTTTTTGTTCCGTTCCCTCAGTAAGGAGTGGCGCATAACTGCACCACTCCAGTAGAAGCCCTTAGAAGTAATTGTGTCTCAGACTTTGCCATAGGGAATTGTTTTTTGTTTTTACCGGGTGCAGATTACCCTCCTCTTATTGAGCACCCTACCATCTTTGCTGGCCAGCGCATGAAGGGGCAGAGTCATGGCTCATCCACTTCCTGTGTACCTGTTCAAGGGGAGAGAAATATTCATGCACATGGCCCCCCCTCTTCCCTTTGCAGCCCTACTGACACATAGGGAGTACTAGCACGGTCATGTAGGGACCTGGAAAAGTTTTCCTCTCTCTCTTACTTACATGCTAGGCTGGGCAATAGTCTGACCCTGATTCATTAATCCTGATAATGCCCTGTGAAGGAGAATGTTAGTATAAAGGGTGTTGTAACCCTGAGTACATTCTGTGCTTTGATTTCAGTATAAGAGGAGTCAAACATTTTGCACTATCCATATGAATTCAAAAATAATATAATCTATATAATCTGGAAAAGGTGTCTCTTCTGTATTTTCTCTATTATTCTTTTTTAAAAAACCTTTCTTTTTAATAATAGTACACCACACTAATTTTTTTGCGCCCTGAGACTGGAAAAGTAATGTATCAAGTATATATTCCTTCATACCAGACTTCTAAATTCAGAAGAACCCTGAAAAGGAGTTCCAATATTTTTCTTTAAGCAAGTCTGCCATTTAATGTCTGTCCTTCTAGTCAGACTATGTTCAGGTTCTTATACTGCACCCATCATAGTGATACCTGGGTCTCATCCAGTGGTGCATTAAGCAATGTATCTGGCATGTTTTGGGTCTTTCTTGCCTTCTGTGCTCCTCTATCCAGGGGGGAAATTGCACGTGGATTTAAAAAATGGTTTATTTTCATTTCTGCATACTGTGCTCTGAGTGTGTAATGATGGTTTGTGGTGGTTCTTAGATCCCATAGAATATTGGTCTTCAGCCTTTGGCCAGTCCCTGTGAAAGTGCTATATCTCCACAATAAACTAGATGCTTATGGCAAACCGTTCCAGAAGGGTGCAGTTGTTGTTCTCCAGAGCTCTAGGCCATCTTTTAAGAAACCCAAGCAAACATCATGCTTATCCTTTAAGGTGATATACGTTTTCAACTCTAGGAGTACCAGACAATGATGGGTTAAGAACCCCCCATCCCTCAAAAAAAATGACACACCTATATGCAAGAAGGTTGCTCTTATAGTGGTATTTCTCTGTTGAACTTGCTACAATATTTTGAAAAGAGGACGATGAGCTAAATTTCTTCCCAGTATAACTCCATTGACATCAGAGGTGAATTTGATCTAATATGTTGTCTCTAAAAATGCATATTTTCTGAAGGATTCCATGATATTTTGGTGCAT
>CM065776.1:162647187-162754687 GCA_033296515.1 Macrochelys suwanniensis | reverse complement strand
TACGCTGAAGAAAACGAAACCCAAACCATCATCAGTGGCATAGGAGTAGGGGTGTTGAAAGAGAGGATTCCTTCCCTTCTGATTCTTACAGAAACCCCCTTTACAAAGCCACTCCACAGTAAGCTACTGGAAAAGAAGTCTGTCTCATACTCTCTCTTTGTTGTGGGTATCTTACCATCTGAGAAGCACTGTAGTATTATAAAGATTGTGAATATTTTAGGTTGAACTTGTTTCTTTGTCAAGAATTGTCACACTTCCCCATGATGGTATGTTGTATGGGGACTATACTGGCATAGCTACATTGCCGCAGCAATGCTGGCATAGCGTAGATGCAGCCTACACTGATGGAAGGGTGTTATTTTTTTGTCATCGGTGTAGGAATGCCACCTGTCAGAACTGAGTGAATCTACCTCAAGGGAGACTGTCAGAAAACAGGGCAGACACCCCAAGCTGATGGTGTGTTAGATTTCACCAAGCCAGTAACAAATGTGGACTCCTGGATCACTTTACTAGTCTTAGGCTATGTCTACACTACCCGCCCGATTCGGCGGGTAGCTATCGATGTTCTGGGATCGATTTATCGCGTCTCGTCTAGACATGATAAATCGATCCCAGAGCCACTCCCCGTCGACACCGGAACTCCAGCTCCATGAGCGGAGGAAGTGCTGTCGACGGGGGAGCCTGCCTGCTGCGGTGTGGACCGGGGTAAGTACTTTTAAAATTCGATCTAAGATATTCGACTTCAGCTACATTATTCACGTAGCTGAAGTTGTGTATCTTAGATCGATCCCCCCGCCCCTAGTGTAAACCAGCCCTTACTATAGAGTCACAGACAGTCCTCTTAGACGCTCCAGTCTATATTGCCACCTGGACAAACTAAACTTTGTGATAAAAGGTCACATAAACCAAAAATCACACCACATCAGGTTGCTTGCAGTCCCAAGAGACCAATTATTTACTTCAGAGCAATTGATACTCTGGATCTGACACCAAAGACAACGGTGACAGCCAATTCTATAATAAACTAACTAAAGGTTTATTAGCTTAAAAAAAGGAAGTGAGAGTTATTGAGAGGTTAAAGCAGGCAAAATATATGCACAAGTGAGTCAGTTTGCAGTTCCAAATGGTGGCAGTAAACTGCCAGTTTCCTAAAAGTCTTTTCAGGGTTCCCAGGTTGTCTCTGGGGATCTCAGCTTTGCATCTGGTACATTTCCCTGTAAGAGTCCAAACAGTCCAGAGATGAAGGATTTTATTGTGAATCCATACTTATAGCTTTTTCTCACCGAAAACAAGCTGATGGTGTTATTACCACATGGGCTTTTTCTTTGATGACTGAGAGGGAGGAATGCATGTTTAGTCTTTGACCTCCGATCATCACACTCAGTGACAGCTTGCTTTGAAGTTAGCACTTTTCTGTTAAAGTTCTTCATTTGCATTTCACAAGGCTTCTTTCTCATTTGATGGCTCTTTTAATGGGTTATTTAGTTACAGGGATATACACAATGTAAACGTTTGCTACTACATTATAACTAGATACAGTTAAGTGGAAACAATGCAAGTAATAGCCCACTAGTTTTCATGACATTTAAACGCCAAATAGACTCTTATACATTTAGGGATTACTTTGATCTATATAAATACACAAGTGAATTGGCCGGTCTGCCAACATCACAGGTATGTCTATGCTATGGGGACTATACTGGCATAGCTACATTGCAATAGCAATGCCGGCATAGCGTAGATACAGCCTACACTGATGGAAGGGGTTTTTGTCATCCGTGTAGGAACACCACCTCCCCAAATGATGGAAGCATTCTTCTGTCAACATGGCTGTGACTGCTGTGGGTTAGGTCTATGCTCTGGGGACGTTTTTCGTAACTCCTGACCGACATAGGTATGATTAACTAAATGTTGAGTGTAGACCAGGCCTGAGGCAAGTGTTCTGACAGATTTAGTCACTAAAGTTATATTAGCAGTCAAAGTATTATACATTTTTAAAATTGCTTTTTTAATGACCCCTCCCGACTGTACTATATCAGCACCTCATAAACATTAATGCACGTATTCCCTCAATGCCCTGGTCAGATGTGGGCAGTAGTACTATCCCCATTTTACATCTAGAGAACTGGGATTTGAGAGACTGAGTGATTTGCCCAAGGTCAAACCTGCAGCAGATCTGGGAACGAAACCCTGTTCTCCTGAGTTCCCCTGTAGTGATTTAGCCACAAGACCACCCTTGCTTATAAAGTAATAGTTAACTCTGCTGGAGCTGCAATATAAAGGTTTATACTTCTGGCTATTGTTTGAGTGTTGAAATCATGCTCCAAATATTTGTTACTTTCAAACATGTTTTATTGTAACATGTCACTGTGTATACGTTGTTCCTTGAGTCTGCAATGGTAAAGCGTTACTGGGCAGCTTTACCTAAATTTTTTCTCCACGCTGCACAAGTGCAGCTCCACTGGAGTGTGGCAATGTTGGGCACCAGCTGCTGCTATCTTTACATGTTGGTGCTCCAGCTGCTTTACATGGGACTGGATGAAAGGATGGCCCATGTCTTGTCTATACTTGTCTTACCATTGCTATCACTGGTGGAGTTGCACCTGTGGAATAGTGGGAGATTTAAAAAGGCTAATGCTGGCAAGTTTTAGTTGTTGTTATAAAGAGATTGATTAAGATAAAGGTTAGTCAGCATCTTATCTATATTTTGCTCTTAAAGCAAAAGTCATTAAAGTGAGGGCCCAATCCTGCGCAGGAAGAATTGTGAATTCAGTTGTCAGTTTACCTGAAGAATACTGGATTGGGCCTTGAGTGAATGCATGAATGCATGTTTAAGATTATTGTGCTGGTGGTGGTGATGGGGAGTCTCAATTTATAAGTAATCTCTTATTTTTTTAAGTCCAATAACAGTTTTCTCTGAGCACCGTACAAGGTTGGTGCTAAATAACTTTAAAAGACAGCCGTGTGGAAGGTTAGTTTTATTGGAAAAGTCAATATGCTGCATATGCTTCCATCATCACAATCAGAAGAATTTTTGGCCATGAACGCAGAGCTTTATAAACTGTTTTAGAGAAGTGGAAAATGTGATCATCTTCCAACACGAATACACACACACACACACGTGCACACATACTTTCATAAAGTGCAGTATTTGTACTGCCAAGTTTTATTCTTGCATCTAACAGCCTAAATATTGCTCTTTCCATCCCTATCGTTGTAATATAATTATGTCTGGCCTCCATAGTGTTCATAGTGTTTCTAAGAATATTAAAAGAAATTCAGAAATAACAAAGTTGCCAGGAACTAACAGTGACTCTTGACAAGTCTCACGTAAACCTAACTAAAAATGGAAAAACAGGTCACTTGTCAAAAATAGAATTATGTGAATTCATTTTTTTCTTTCTCCGCCTATCAGATTTGTTTCTTGTAATGCATTTCAGGATTTTGAAAGAGAGATGGTCATTTCACACACGCACCCCCTCCCCATTCCTGAGACCAAAAATGGCTTTTTAAAATCAATTGAAGGAATCTTCACTATCAAGAGCTTTCAGTTCTTCTTATCGTTTAAAAATCAGGATTTTTTTCCCCTATGTTTTTAATACAAAAACTGGAGCACAGCTATTACTTACAGAGCCTGAAAGAAAGGCATGCTCCAGTGAATACTGTGTAACATACCAGTTCTTTTTAGGCTGGAAGTAATGGCAGTCGTCTGATTTTGTTTAAAATATATAAAAAGACTATGATTCAGAGAAAGAAGAATCTCAATACTTGACTGGTTTCTAAACAGGCATTTTGAGCTCTAATGGGCTCCCCATTCTTATTCCAAAGAAAGCTGTTCAGATGTAAAAGCTTTTAAATACTGTACACATAAACAAACATATCAGTGAGCTCAATCCAATTTATTTGGGGAAAAGGTTTGCAAAAGGATTACATGTAAGCATTTCCTTTCATGAAAATATGAATCATCTGATCGCTGGACGACTCAACACGCAAAACTCTGATTGACATGAGAGGGCTGGGGGAATCAGGTGCTTGGCTTCTCATCCACAGAGGAGTGAAGTGGCTGCAATGCCCATTAGCTTTATTGGCTCAGCACCTATCAGGATCGAGTCCTCTGAGTGCATGGATAGGCCTGTGTCATAATGTCTACTTTAAAAGGAAGGGTCAAATTCTGTGTTTGTGTTAATTGGCACAGTCTCTTTGACTTTGGTGATGCTGCACCAGTTAACACCGGCAAGGAATTTGACCCTAAGTATTTTTGCCATGAATTGAAGATCAAAAGTATCTCTTACTTTATTTTAGGGTCAAATTCCTATGTACTAACTAAGCAAAATAACTGGATAACAGGAGCATAAAATGTTTTAATTAAATAATTATTTTCCCTGTTAAGTAACCATATATTTATGTGCGCTTGTGTTATGTTGCACCATATGGTTTCAGAAAACATCAACTTTTCTCTGTCTCATTTTGATGAAAGCTTAATACTTATCTTTCTCCTTCATTATAAATGTAATAAACAGCATTAACATGTTTTTTAGAAAAAGTTAGTAAATTGGAGTGAGTTCCTGTAACATCTACGTATAACAAAGTTCAATCCTGAAGTTCTAACTCAGGCAGAACTCCTATCCCATTGCATGAATCAAAACTGAGGATCAGGCCAATTGACTTTTATTTAGGCAGCCCCATAAATGTTCACTTTAAGAGTTTTCATTTATAGTATAACTCCTGCTGGTCATAAAATAACTACAAGAAAGACAAGGTGGATGAGGAGAATATCTTTTATTGGACCAACTTCTATTGGTGGAAGAGACAAACTTTCAGGCTTCATAGTGCTCTTCTTCAGGTCTTGGGGAAGGAAACTAGGTCATCCAACATAAATATAAGGTGGGACAAATTAAACATAAGGGGTTTGCATATGTTTGGAGACAACTGAAAACAAAGAGGGCAGAAAATACTATGCAGACATAGGAGAATGGAGGGTAAGCAGGCAGCAGGGTGTATTCCAAATTGTTTTATTGGGCTGTAAAACCAGTGTCTTTGTTAAGTCCATAATTTTTAGAATCCGGCAGAGTTATGAATTTAAGTTTCCAGGATTATCTTTGAAAAGTACTCTGCAGGTTTCTTATTTGGTTAACAATGTATTTAGGCCCAGATCTTACAAATATTCAGGCTATGTCTTCACTAGAAACACTGCAGTGGCTCAGTATAGCACTTCAGCTCCCTTGATGTAGTGCTTGAGTGTAGACGCTCAGTATGGCAACAGGAAGGGTTCTCCCATCACTGTAGTTAATCCACCTCCGAGAGGTGGTAGCTAGGTTGATGGAAGAATTCTTCTGTTGATCTACTGCTGTCAGCCTAGCTACGTCGCTGAGGGGTGTGGATTTTTCACATCCTTGACTTACCTGGGCTGACCTAACTTTTTAGTGTGGACCTGGCCTTAGAATCTCAGGGTTGGAAGGGACCTCAGGAGGTCATCTAGTCCAACCCCCTGCTCAAAGCAGGACCAACCCCAACTAGATCATCCCAGCCAGGGCTTTGTCAAGCCTGACCTTAAAAACCTCTAAGGAAGGAGATTCCACCACCTCCCTAGGTAACCCATTCCAGTGCTTGACCACCCTACTAGTGAAAAAGTTTTTCCTAATATCCAACCTAAACCTCCCCCTCTGCAACTTGAGACCATTACTCCTTGTTCTGTCATCTTCTACCACTGAGAACAGTCTAGATCCATCCTCTTTGGAACCCCCTTTCAGGTAGTTGAAAGCAGCTATCAAATCCCCCCTCATTCTTCTCTTCTGCAGGCTAAACAATCCCAGTTCCTTCAGCCTCTCCTCATAAGTCATGTGCTCCAGCCCCCTAATCATTTTTGTTGCCCTCCGTTGGACTCTTTCCAATTTATCCACATCCTTCTTGTAGTGTGGGGCCCAAAACTGGACACAGTACTCCAAATGAGGCCTCACCAGTGCCGAACAGAGGGGAATAATCACGTCCCTTGATCTGCTGGAAATGCCCCTACTTATACAGCCCAAAATGCCGTTAGCCTTCTTGGCAACAAGGGCACACTGTTGACTCATATTCAGCTTTTCGTCCACCGTAACCCCTAGGTCCTTTTCTGCAGAACTGCTGCCCAGCCATTCGGTCCCTAGTCTGTAGCAGTGCATGGGATTCTTCCGTCCTAAGTGCAGGACTCTGCACTTGTCCTTGTTGAACCTCATCATATTTCTTTCGGCCCAATCCTCTAATTTGTCTAGGTCCCTCTGTATCCTATCCCTACCCTCCAGTGTATCAACCACTCCTCCCAATTTAGTGTCATCTGCAAACTTGCTAAGGGTGCAGTCCACACCATCCTCCAGATCGTTGATGAAGATATTGAACAAAACTGGCCCCAGCACCGACCCTTGGGGCACTCCACTTGATACCGGCTGCCAACTAGACATGGAGCCATTGATCACTACCCATTGAGCGCGACCATCCAGCCAGTTTTCTATCCACCTTAACATCCATTCATCCAGCCCATACTTCTTTAACTTGCTGGCAAGAACACTGTGGGAGACTGTATCAAAAGCTTTGCTAAAGTCAAGAAATAGCACATCCACTGCTTTCTCCTCATCCACAGAGCCAGTTATCTCATCATAGAAGGCAATTAGGTTAGTCAGGCATGACTTGCCCTTGGTGAATCCATGCTGACTGTTCCTGATAACTTTCCCCTCCTTCAAGTGGTTCAGAATTGATTCCTTGAGGACCTGTTCCATGATTTTTCCAGGGACTGAGGTGAGACTGACTGGCCTGTAGTTCCCCGGATCTTCCTTCTTCCCTTTTTTAAATATGGGCACTACATTAGCTTTTTTCCAGTCATCCGGGACCTCCCCCGAGTGCCATGATTTGTCAAAAATAATGGCCAATGGCTCTGCAATCACATCGGCCAACTCCTTTAGCACCCTTGGTTGCAGTGCATCCGGCCCCATGGACTTGTGTTCGTCCAGCTTTTCTAAATAGTCCCGAACTACTTCCTTCTCCACAGAGGGCTGGTCACCTCCTCCCTATACCGTGCTGCGGAGTGCAGCCCTCTGGGAGCTGACCTTGTCTGTGAAGACAGAGGCAAAAAAAGCATTGAGTACACTAGCTTTCTCCACATCCTCTGTCACTAGGTTCCCTCCCTCATTCAGCAAGGGGCCCACACTTTCCTTGACTTTCTTCTTGTTGCTCACATACCTGAAGAAACCCTTCTTGTTACTCCTAACATCTCCGGCTAGCTGCAACTCCAAGTGTGATTTGGCCTTCCTAATTTCACTCCTGCATGCCTGAACAATATTTATATACTCCTCCCTGGTCATTTGTCCCATCTTCCACTTCTTGTAAGCTGCTTTTTTGTGTTTAAGACGAGCAAGGATTTCACTGTTAAGCCAAGCTGGTCGCCTGCCATATTTACTTTTCTTTCTAGCCTTAGGTTCATGCTTCACTTTACATATTGTGGGTAGTCCCGTTGACTTCAGTGACTTCTGTGGGACTGCTCACAGTGAGTAAATTAAGCATGTGACTCAATCTTTGCAAGACTGAGGCCTTATTTTTAATAATATTGTTACTGTAGCTTTAAAGAGTCTTAGATATTAGAGATGGGAAATTAAAAAGCAAACTATTAGATCATAGCATCTATACATCAGATAGTAGGTTATATACGTTGGTATCATTCAGGGGTCTTCCAGCAACAGGTATGAGATACACAAGTTTAGAACCTAGTCATTGTAATATTACATAAAAGTGTTCTACTAGTTTACTCTATTAATCTCCTATTTAATTGTATAAAATGTGTTGCCTATCTGACTTTGAGTAAATAATAATAGCTTAATAAACACACTCTAAACAAAAAACAAACTATTTCCATAACAAAAGTTGAGACAAACTGCCAAAAATATGGGAATTCTGTCTGTACTGAAGCTCATAAGGTCTATTGTATAAATACCTACTCTCTTATTTTACAATGTTCTTATAACTGCTTTGCTTTATTTAAAATGTTTTGTTTATACAAGCTGTAAACATGCATTCACATGTTTAAACTAAGCATTTTCCTCTTTTCTTACAAAAGGAAAAACTAATCCCAAAGCAAAGCAAGAGAAAGGAAAAGAAGAAAGTCCATTTTTAAAATAATATTAAGGTTGTGACACACCAGTAAATTTAAATGGTAGATCATCCATTGTTCTTCTGATGAAGATGAACTGAAAAGTTTTTCTTCTGCCCAGAGTTCAAGATACAGTTACTTCTGCAGTTGCTGGTGACATCACTAACACCTAAAACAGAAGATGTTGCTGAACTCCTTGCTATGTCTTAGGCCTTTGTGAGGTTTTCAGTTGTTGCAGAGGAAAACATGGAACCCATATTGTCAAGGTGATCTGCAAAAGAGAATAGGAAATTGTTTGTGTCTGTTTTGGCTTATAGAGAAGACCTAACAGTGCAGGTGGTAGGTGGTGGTTTTTTCTATGTACATACATTAGAAATTCAGGTTTTGTTTATCGTATTTTTCCTGAAATACTCTATGGAGAACTTGTAGGATTATGTTATTAGTGGTGTCATACAATTAAGCCAGACTAATTCAGGAAGGAAGTAATTTATAATGAGACTGTATAAAACTATTTGTCTTATCCTAGCTCCTATTTAACTTAAAGCATTAGGAGAAGAGAGAGGTTTGTTAAAGATTCAGCGTCTCCCCTTCTTCAGTTAAGGGCTCTCAAAATATAGTTAAGATCCTCAACAAGTCCAGCAGGAACATCAGGGAATACTAGACTTGACATTTCTGGTACTGTTGGTCTATGGTAGAATACAGGGGGAAAAAATCAGGTCATACATACATACATTAGAAGGAAACAATGAAGGTCGCAAACTCTTGGTTTTCTCCTTTCCCCCACATATCCTGGTCCTGGTTAAATCTGGAAATCTATGTGAAGCAGGAAATATTTTAGTCATTTAGCTATTCTGTTTTACAGCATTCATTAAAATCTTACTGGATGTTGTGAATTAGTAAGTGAATTAACGTGATTAAAAAACCCAAAGATAATACTTCACCAAATACACTTGTTCTCCTGACCGTTGTAGTTCAGCTTTAATTATTTGTGATAATTCCTCACAATATAAACCTTTAGTCATTTTAGTAGTATGACTACTCATACTTTGCTGAGCATTGGGAGGATAGCTTTTGTACAGATTAGGGCTTGATTCTGTACTGTTAATGTTAGTGAAAGTTTTTCCATTGCCTAGAATGGGAGAAGGGTCAAGATCTCAGTGAGGCTCTACTCCATGGACTGTTGATTTTTTTAAATCTAGACATACATTCTTTTTCTGTTCTTAGATCATACATGATCACATTTTAAATGCTCTTCAGTTCACCTTTTAATATCCTCTTCATTACGCCTATTTCAGGGATCGCAGATTTGTCTCTGCCTACCTACTGTCCTATCCAGGCTGCTAACATAATAAGTTTGTTCGGACTTGCTCTCTGTTATATGTATACTTTTTTTCTTTTACAAATTGTTACAAAATCATGCATATGCAAGAGGTGTTGTCTTTAAATATATCCAATACCTGGTTATTTCTTAAATCAGTTGAGCCCTTTAATTCACGCTGTGGGCTAAAACAGGGGATGGGGATGAAAATTCCTCACTGGCTAACCCAGGGTTGCTTGGATGAGACCACCACCTGCCCAGTGGGGCTGCTGCTCATTAGGCTGAATGACATTGGCAGTAGGGCTGATGTGGTGTTGTAGCTGTGTTGGTCCCAGGATATTAGAGAAACAAGGTGGGTGAGGTTATATCTTTTATTGCACCAATTTCTGTTGGTGAGAGAGATTACATAGACCTGGGAACAGACCTGAAGAAGAGCTCTGTGTAAGCTTGAAAGTTTGGTCCTCACACCAACAGAAGTTGGTCTAGTAAACGATACTACCTCACCCACCTTGTCTCTCTAATTGGTGGTAGTGGACTGACAGGGTTCCAGTGGATTGACAAGCCATGCAGGTACACAGGGTTGAGTCTGATGGTGCACAGAGGAGCTCTTTAACTCCTTCCTGCTAAGTGGGAGTCTACCTCACCTCATCTGGTTTTAAGTCAACATGTATACATTGTTACAATATTCTACATAATCTGTAGAACAGGCTGACCTATTAATTATGAGTAAAATTCATCTCTCTACAGAGGGACAGCAGAAAGCTTATATATGATTTGTCAGATTTTCAAAGGCATTTAGGTGCCTTAAGATATAAATAACTGCCTAGCAGTATTTTTCAAAAACACTTAGGAACCCAACCTATTTAGGTGCTTTTGAAAATTCCACTAGGAGCTTGTGGGCTTCTTAAGGTTCCTAAACACCTTTGAAAATCTAGTCCCTTGTCTCCTCACAGGGATAAATTTCACCCTGTGAATAATTATTATGATTATTAGCTCTTTTTCTGGGTAGTGAATTGACTGCAAGCCAATCCTATTTTCTATTGTTATAGGTTTTTTTTTTTTAAGATTTGGCTTAAATCATTTCAAGGAATCTTTTTCAGCCTGTTCGAGGTATGTGAGCTATTCATTTTGATTATTTGCTGTTCCTTGTGTGAATGATAGATTAATTATGTCACATGGCCTTATTTCTTCTTCCTGATTGGATGACTGAAATGTGTTCAGCTGGGGAATAACGAGTAATGAACTTTCATACTCAATTTTTAATTTGAAATGTGAAAATTTGTGAAACTTTTGGGATTCATTAACATTTTTGCAAGTACCCCCATGGTTGTCAAAGTACTGCAAATAACAAGTAATATGACCCCATGAATCATATCAAAATGAGTTCAATGACTGTATTCATGAAAATTTTCTCCAGTCTGTTTTTAACTCTTCAGTATCCTCTGATTGTGTTTATTGCTGGTAAGATAGGTATTACCACAGCCAAAAGATAGGAGACTACAGGATCTAGAAGCACATTTAGACTTGCATACACTATTGGCTTCAAGTGACTCACACTGTGTTAAGAACAAGGAAGCAGATCAGAGGTTGCTCAACAGTGATTAAACCTTATTTTGTAGTTATCAGATAGATTTGCAAATATGGAATTCCTATCTTAGATATTTATCTAGCCTCCGTTAATGTTGTACATGAGAACCTCACAATCTTTTAATGTATTTATCCTCACAATGTGCCTGTGAGAGTAGGAAGTGCTATTATTCCCATTTTACAAATGGGGAACCAAGGCAGAGAGACTGAGTGATGTGCCCAAAGTCACACACACAAAGTCTGTGGTGAATCAGGGAGCTAAACCTGGGTCTCAAGCTAGCACCTTAACCGCTGACCTATCATTGAGGAGCAGCCCTCTGATCATTCCTTAATTAGTATAATAATAAAGCAGAGACTTCTTATAATAATAAGGCAGTGCCTGAGGTTTATTTTCCTTTCTCATACTATTTCAGTGTCCAGTCGTTTTTAATTCCTATATCATATGATGCAACTATTCATTTGTACTCCCAAACAATCTCTGCCATTTCCTATATGCAAAGCCAGAAATAAGTAAATGGTAAAAATAAATTCTGCTGCAGGTAGTCCTTACATCTTACTGCATAGGTTAACATGGCATCATAAAAATCTAGGTGCATGGTTGGTAGGGTGTGTTAGAGAGAACAACTCCTGCCATTGGCCACAGATGGAAGGATAGCCAGTTGGCAGGCTCATTGCCTTTGTTCAAAGAGAGTTTCTATTGGCATAGACTTAGGCATCAGATGTACAAAGTCTTGGGACCGGCAGGCCTTGGAGCCCATTTAAGCCAGGTTATTTGAGTGTATTCATGAAGCTAATGGCTCACCAGTCTGTACCTGCTGTAAGGATTGTTTGCCTGTACGTTTAATTGAAATGTTTTGCTAAGTCATTTTTAATAGAGTTACAGCCTGGTTTTGCTGCCTTTAAAATTCTATCCATCCTCATGCACAAGTATGCATACAGGAGGAAGCGAGAATTTGTCCTTGTGGAACAGGCCATGGTGCCCACCAATGAATCTGGTGGATCCTACAATGAATTCCCGTCCTTCAAGAGGCAATCTTCCCTCTTCATCAGCTCTCCTCCACCAGCTCCCTGGTTGTTTGTCTCCATTGGAGCCACGTTTCACCAGGACCCATGAAAAGAAGTTCTGCAGAACACATAAGATAACCCAAGGCTGTGTTACCTCTTCTGACTAATCTCCACAGGACTTCAAGAGGTCACTGTGTGTGTTTCCTTGGCCTTCCCAATCCTTCCTTCTTTTTCTGGCCTGGGCCTGGACCTGTAAAGAGTTTTCAGCAAGGTTTGAAAGGCATTTTGGGTAAACAGAAGGAGCTAAAAGATACCTTTCGACCTGGCTGTGAGAAGACTGAGCCACATGCAGATCTGGGGGAGAGGGCTATGATCCCACCCCATGTTTTTGCAGGTATGTGTAAAAATGCTTTTTTCTCACATTACTGAGTATTTCATGTGAACAAAAAGGTTATTTCATCAGTTAGAGATTTGCCATTTCACAGAGGAGTGGGAGGCTTTCTCTGTGTAAATGGCAAATTTTGAAATGAGCAAAACCTTTATTTTTCCTCAGTGGTGTGACTTCCCTTTCCCTCCTATACTGTGTAAATCTGGTGGATTCTCACAGTATAGAGAAGATCCAGGATTCTGTTGTGGGGAATCCAAGGAGACTGCCATTTTAGCTTGCTCATCCCATGCTGATATTCCAATTTTTTCTTAACCTTGTAATACCCACTCTCATCCAAAATGGTCTACCGTCACTATACAGTATTCCTGACTCCTAATATTGACTAGCGATCAAAGAGTATACCAGTTTCAAATTCGGAAAAAGTCGTATTCGGTTCCAGTTTGTTTTCCCTACACTTCTAACACATTGGATACTTTGTGTCAACAGGAATGCTTTAGTACATCTGTGGGAATATCCCAAGGCATCCGGCAGCTATGGAAAAGCCTATTTTTACAGCAAGTTGTTGAATGGGGCTTTGAGTCAATGGCAGTCTGATTTAGTTGTAAGCAGAGTCAGGATGAGCTCCACCCTGACATCTGGTGGCGAGTCGTGGCAAAGTACTTCAGGGGCTGATCCAATTTGCATAGGCACACCCACCCTGCCTGGTACGAACCATAGTGGCCCAAATGGGCATTTTGGGCTGCTGTAGGATCCTCAGTTTTCTGTATTGGGGCAGGAATTTCTGTTATTGGGGCAGGAAGAATAAACTGTTGTTATACTGCTTATGTAAATCATGGCCAGTGGAACTGTACTTGGCCTTTTGTCATGTTAAAGGGGAACTTGCCATTAACTAAACAGCACTCGCCAGCCAAGGGACATGGGTTCCAAAGCCCAGTGAACTGAGAGAGGCTGGGGACAGGTATTAATACCTGGTGGTGTAGGCCCCCTTGTGAGGGTCTGAGACACCAATTGCAGCGCCTCCTCCTCTCTCCACTGTGGAATATCAGAGCTAATGTTGAGTTCCTTGAGAGTCTGGTTTCAGGCTGCTGAATTGAAACTGAGCACTAGGGCTCCCCTAAACTACAAGCTGAAATCACTAAAGCGCTAACAGCCTTATGAGCTGAAATCACTGAGCTGAAATCACTGAGCACTGTGTTAAGTAGTGGGGGAGCCTGAAGATAAGTTGCTGAGTGGCTGGTGGAGCAGTTGGCAAGACAGCTGATGGTGTGGTGCTGCTGGCAAAGCGGCGCAGTTCGTGAGGACAGTCGGAGTGGCGCTGCTGGCAGAGCAGAGCAGTTCGTGGGGGCAGTCGGAGCAGCTTGCAGGACGGCTGGTGGAGCGGCGCTGTTGGTGGGACAGAGCAGTTCGTGGGGACAGCTGTAGCGGCTTGCGGGACAGCTGGCGGAGCAGAGCGGCCGGTGAGACGGCTGGTGGAGCAGAGTGAAGCCCCATGGAGGGGTGAGGCAATCATCTTCATGCCACATAAGGTGCCCCTTACCCCCACCTTTTCCCATTGCTGCCCAGGCGGGTGGCGTGTAGCACCCTGCAGATGAACTTTTGAACTCTGGGATTGGACTTTTGGGTTCTTGGACTTTTGGGGACTTTGGGTGACTTTTGGGTTGCTGGACTCAAGAACCCAAGGGACAGGGCATGGCCCAATTGGCTGGGGTGGGTCTTGCTCACAGTTTGGCTTATAGATCCTAGTTGCGGTGTTTTCCCAATTTAAGGCTGGTGTCGTTTACCTGCTGCTATTAAAGATTTCTGTTACACCGAGGCTCTGTGCTTGCGAGAGGGGAAGTATTGCCTCTTTGAGGCGCCCAGGGGGGTGTATAGGATTTTCCCAGGTTACTGGGTGGGGGCTTGAGCCGGTTTTGCATTGCATTGTTGAGAAGGGAACCGCTATGTACTGAACCTGGCCCTTGCTGCTGTCAACTCATCCTGGCAGAAGGGTTACATAGTATTACTTGATCTAGGGAAATTTTCATAGATTTTAAACATGAGGACAGCCTCTATATTTCTCCTTGCTATGTGTGTTGAAATACGGTAGCATTTTAAAGTTGAGTCCTTTAGATAGCTTTAGATAGCTTTAAAGGGGGCAGGGTGGAGAGGGGATTTTATTTATTTTTTTATTTCAGTGTGGGTAAAACAAAATATCCCTGACTTTGGAGACGTTGTGTCCCCATTTTCATCTAAAAGAGAATTTTGTTTCTGTTAGAAGCTTCTGAAAACCAAGGCTTATAATGGAAATCCTGCTGATGCAACTAGAGCTGTGCAAAATTATGGTCTTGAAACCTGGTATAACTCTGATGGTTTCAGTATGAATGTTAAAACCTCTCACCCAGATTCATTGTATCTCTTGGAAGATTTCGTCGACTCAGAGTCACCTCAGGCCGACCTTCTCCTAATTCCAAACCCTACAGGAACCTACTCTCACCCCCATGGCTCCCATCCTCCTTTTCCCACCAAGGACAGCATATGTGAGCAGCAAGCCAGCCACTTGTTGTTCAGATACTTTGAAAGGCTTCCAGTCTCCTCTTAGACACCTCAAGTCTGTTGGGAAGGAGGTTCCTGGTTGGCTTGCGGGAGGTGGGTGAAAAGAAGCTTTGTGGAAGAGGACCAGCACTGAAATCTGGTGGTTTCGTTATAACTTAGTGAGAAGTCTGTCGTATCCCCAAAATGGACCTGTTTTGACTAGATATGTTGGCCATATGGTATGTTTCTGTTCCCTGGCAGGCAGAATATAACTCTTAAAATCAGGTTTAAAATTTGCTGTTTCATAAAACATACCAGTTTGTAATTTCCTTTCCTAGAATATTCATGGCAGCAAACAAATACATAATAAGAGCATTTGTTTACATATCTGAAGGAACAGCTATGGATTTTTCTTTTCAATATTTGCCAAGCTCCAGTGGCCAGAAGGATATAAAGAATTGTTCTCAAATGTCCTTTTCTTCATTTCAGGGCTGTTGCCTAAATAACTGTAATAGTTGTGGTGTACATCCTACTAGTGCCAGAAAAAATTCCTAATGAACATTCATTATCTAATGTAAGCATACAAAAAATAATTAAAGATAAAGAGCCTGAGTATTCTTGGTAATGTAGCACTTGCCCAGGTAGTCATGAGGACAGAGCTTACTTACAGTCCAATGCTTCCTTACTTCTGTCGTATGTTTGAAGGTCTCTACCGTGGGACTACTAACTACCATAGGTGCTGACTCCGTGGGTGCTCCAGGGCTGGAGCACCCACGGGGAAAAATTGGTGGGTGCAAAGCACCCACCGGCAGCTCCCCGCCATTCCTGGGGTTCGCGCCCAGCTCCCTGCCAGTCCCGGGACCCGCAGCAAGCTCACCACAGCACCGGGAGACGTTGCGGGGCCCCACCCCCGATGCTGGGTGACGTTGCGTCGGTGTCGGGGGTGGGGCCCCGCAACATCACCCGGCATCGGGGGTGGGGCCCGGCATCGAGGGCGAGGCCCCGCCACGTCGCCCAGCATTGGGGTGGGGCCCTGCCCCTGATGCCGGGCATCAGCCCCCACCAGCACCACCGGAAGTTGGCACCTATGCTAACTACTTTGCATACCATTAATTTGGGCTTCTCGGTTCATATGATACTTTGTCCTATGTTCATTTTCATACCTGATCTATAATTGTTGAGGGTGTGGATATTTGTAAATCTCATCTCAATCGAGATGAAGCCAATGTTAAACATTAACGTACCTAAGGTACCAAATATTGTTTATAAGTGACACTTATGTAATGACCTTTGTGGTCTTTTAGCCCTTTGAGGGTTTTATATATGTATTTAGATATCTGTTGCTGAATTTGTAGTGAGTTTTTGCTGTGTCTTGGGCACTAAGAAATGAAACTCTGCCTGGAAGAATGTGTATTGAACCAGGAAAGAACGAATAACTTCCATCAGCTTTACGTATATTTTATGTCAAGGCTCAGTCATGTTGTTTGGAGTAAAATCCATTCTAAAAGATACCATCCATAGCAACTAGATGAGCCATAGGGGAGTATGCCAGCTCTTTCCTAGCACGCTGTTGGATGCCAGATGCTGGTATTGGAGGATGAGGATGTGGCAGGTCTTTAGACTTTAAATGAATTGGATATGACACAATGTTCCATTTAGAAATAGCTCACTTCCCTTATGGAGTGAAAACAAAGTGCTTTGCTGTGCCCATTTTAGAATTTCACTTGTTGTTAATGCATTTTTGCTTATAAGCTCATCCCCATTCAGGATGATCTCTGTATTAGCTACCATTTTCCTTTTAAAATCAGATGTACAAAACCCATCATCCCTTAAAGATTCATAGCAGAATCACCTAGCACCAGCCTAAAATATATCAAAATTATTTATTAAGTTTAGAACCAGGCCCTTAGCCCTCTTTTTCACTTTGCTTCCATTGTAGCAAATCCCCCTTGTCTTTTTTAATTTTTAATTACCATTGTCTATTCACCTTTGTTTTACCCATGACATCTTCCATTTAAACAGTATCAGAGAGGTTGATGTGAACAGTTTTCTTTTCAGCTTAAGTGACTGCAGCTCGTTTAGCTGTTAATTATGCAGGGAGGTTTGCATGGCTGCGGCTGGTAATTTGAATATGCTCCCAGTGTCAGGTCTGTGTCTGGGCGACTGAGCTTGTAAAAGGATTATGATGTATATGTGGTTCATGGCTAAGAGGGCTAATGAAAGTACCTCATTTAATCAAACACAATTAATTAAATGAACTTATGATATTAACCCATCTTTCCGTGCATGTATAATTTATATTAATTGATCTGCTGCATTGAATTTGACCAATCAGGTAGGCTGCTGACAGCCTAAGGAACAAGAAGGTACCATTAGCATTAGTTTGATGCAAACCATAATTGATGGGTCAGTGTGTTTTAGGGATGTAGCAAAAGCTTTGTTAATTGTCATAAGAAGTTCAAATTGATTGTGTCTGCATTAGTACATAAATTTAAATTGATTAATGTTTTGTTCTAAAATTAATGTCTATACTGGATGGGTGATACAATGCTTTATTTATTGGATTCATTAATGCAGTCTCAGGAAAAATAGTGTTGAAGTTCGGTAACTGAGAGTAGATCGTTAAGGATGAGTTCAATGGAGCCATTTGAGAGGCAGCATTCCGACACTGAGTCTGAGCTGCTAACACCAAGCCTTGATTTTTTAAATGTTTGAGAATGACAGACTCCAACGAGACCCAGCAGGAGTATTTATTTAAAGCTCTTCTGAAGACAATTACAACAGAACAATATGTTTAATATTGCAAACTAAGAAGTAGAAATTATATTAAGAAGCCCTAGATCTGGTTGACAATATCTTGTATGTTGTTAAAAGCCCGTGCAGTCCAGATCAACGTAATCAAAAAAAGATTTATTGTAAACCTGTTTCCTGTAAGTAGGGCATCTAACTTTCCTTGAGTCTCATGCTGCAAAGAACTGAAATTACACAACTGTAGGTTTCTTACAGTATAATTTTGTCTGCCTCTGTTCTGTATGTGGCCACCATAAGGTAAAACTATACACAGCTTTATCATTGACATTCCATGTATTTTAATATGATATTTGAACTGCACAAGTTTGATTTTATGTTATATGTTTTATGGCACAGGCACTTTGGCACAATTTTGCCTCTTTATACTACATTATATTTTAGTTTTGTTTCATTTTTTGACACACAAATTTACTGGAACAAAGAAAAGTAGGAGATCCACTGAAATGTCACTTTAATTCATTTATAACACCCTTTTTTTCTTGCCAAAGAAAACTTAACATCTGTTTCTTATAAACTGATTTAAATAGAAAATGTGTAATGCATCCTTTTACCAAATGGTTCTTTCTTTTATTGGAAGAATAAAGCAGTTTGACTGTTCTGCTTTTACTACAGTGCATTCATGCTCTTAGAAATGGGACATCTCCATTTTCACGAGGAAACATTCTGAACTTCACACGGTAGAGAGAAGATTAGAAATCTTTCTCTGCTGTCTTATTGAAGTATGGTATGCAATGTATTATTTACAGACAGTTTCCCTGAGTCTATAACAGTTGAATTATATTCAAATATCACTCCATGTGGTGGCACTAGCGAGTAGCAAACATCATAATTGGTCCCAGCGTACAGCTCTTTACTTGTAACTTTTTGAGGTTACGTTAAGGGGTGCCTTGCACTTGTTTTCTATTGCCAGATTTTTAAGGACAGCAATTCAAAGCTAACTCATATTGTTCTGAGGCAACAGTGATTAATTTTGTCATGTATAGCATTATCTGCAATACTTTTGACAGTAGTGGGAAATTAAGTTCTTATTAGTTGTTAAATTATGTTTAGTGTTCCTCTTTTATTTGCCAGCTTTATATCTACAGTGTATCCTATATAAATAAAGATTCATATGCAGACATAGCTAGTTTTCAGATTTCAGGTGCACAACACTGAATGATGTAAATGTTCATGTTTTGTTTATACTTTTGTTTGAACTCATCTTCACTATTACAGTGAAAGAAAGAAACTTGCTCTTCAGTATGTTGGTTTCACAGCAATGTAAGATTTTACTTTGCCAAGATTTGACACTTATAAGACTATTTGACCAAGACCCAGTATTAGTTAAATAGACTTGTGTTGTGCACAGAAAAGCATGAACAGCTTCCCTGTGCGCTGCAAGAGGAAAGGAAATAGAAAATAAAATGGAGAAAATGTATAACTCAAATAACTTTAAAAATTGAAAACAAGTCTGTATGCTACCACATGATGCACTAGAAAAGAAAAAAAAATCTTACTGCAGAAATTGAGACAATTTCTCTCATTTTTCCAAAGTCAGGAAGTTTATAACAAAAAAAGACTGAGATTCAAAATAACAGTGCCTTAGTTTAGCAGCCTTGTGAATGGGTCACAGATGTTCTAAGAGAGGAAATTAACATTATTTTTTAAAAACAATCACTTAACTTTAAGCAGAATACATTGTCACTTAGAGTAATTATTTTGTTAGCTGTGTAGTGTTTTAGGTTTCAGCCAGAGCAGTACTCTTTGCTAATGAAAGTATTATATGGACTAAAGTGTGTGAAGGCTGGAAGAGAGAGATCATTGGCTGCCATCTGACATGTGTTTAGCAAAGTTATGTGGTGAAATAGATGTAAATATGAAATATGTTGAGAAGATGAGTGTAACATAAATGGAGTAGCTGTGATATAGTTTGTCAGATCTTCTGCTCCCATCTTCCCATCTCTTGAGGGGAATATCTACACTTGATTAATGACTGGGGGAGGGGGAGAATGCCTCATGCACACATGGTCATGTGGAAAATTTTCATTGTGGGTTCTTCTCTCAGGCTCAAATGTTATAATATGCAATGAGTTGGGTTGGTTGTGTTCACCTTCAGTTGAACAACTCTGCCATCAGCAGGTGTCACTGTAGCCAATCAGAATTAGTAGAGAGTTGAAAAGGAAGTTAATTCTGTTGGCAACAAAAATGGAATCAAAATATTGAACAAGTGGAACTGAAATATTTCCTCTTAAGCATCATGTTATTTTGAATATACAGAACATCAAAATTAGGAGATGAAATATATAATTGTCAATCAGCCCTGGTAAATCACTCGTCCATATCTCTGGAAAATATCTTATGTTCCCTATGTATAGTCAGAATATCTTGTACTGGGTTTATAGAAAGCAAGGAACAAATATTTAATTTAGCTAAGTCAAAGGAAGAAACAGTTTTATCTGCAAAACTTCTAAAACACTGTGTGTTTCAGAAGGTTTATTTCCAAATGTATAACCCAAAATAATAATTTCATCACAGCAGAAAATATTTTCTTAAACTGTGATGTGAATTTGTGGTTGTGATTGTGGCCCTAAAAGAAAAACCTAATACAGCTCTAAAAAGAGATTCTCTTATATTAATAACTTATTACAGTGTTTTGAAAAATTATATAATGGCTCAAAAGAGAAATGATATTAAGTATTACTACATATTTGCATATAGCGCACAGGCAGACCATTTGAACTTTTTTAGCTTAGGTACTGTCTTATAACTTATCTAAAATAAAAAATACTGCATTGTAGAAAACAAAAAGATGATGTTAAGTATTAGCTTCAACTAAATGTTGTATATGCTGACAGACTCCTGACTCCTTGAACTAATTCAGAGAAAGGAAAGGATACAACTATATACCACAGCAATGTTAAACATTTTTTCTCTTTCAATGTTTTGTCATGTAGTCCTGTTCTTAGCAGAAGAGTCAACAAAGTAAGCACCATCCACTACCAGCACATTCCATATCCTCAGATATTAGCCAAAATCTTATGTTCTCTATTTTGTTACTGTTTTTGTAGCATAAATATCCTAGGAAGACATCACATCAGAATTATTATTATAAATTGACAAATGGGACTGTCCCTGTGTTTTCAGTAGTTAATTTTAAGTACATATAGTTCCATATTTCTTAATCTATACATTTCATCGGCAGGCTACTAGTACTTTCTGAAGCATTTTCTTATACTAAAATCCAGATTCTAAATAGGGGTGGTTTATTGTCCTGTAGAAACCAGCTGGATGTTGGGCTGACCCAGAATTGATTCTGGTCAGTTTAAAAAAAATTATTTATCTTCTAAAATATGAATCAGGACTGAGGCTACTGAAATACGACAAGCACTATTACTGTAACTTCAAGTGGAATGTAAATCAGAAATGTTTATATGATTATTTTAGCAAGATATTTATCTTTTCAGGGTTTTTGCATAAAATAAATATAGTCTACTATAATCACAGCATATATTATAATACTCAACATATATGAAAGAGAGAATAGACAGAAACTGAGTTTTAGCAAAATGAATTCATTCCAAAAAGGAATAGTTTGATCAGTTATAAGGTTTTATTTTATGTGGGGGGGTTTGTTTTGTTTTGTTTTCTGAGAAATGTGGGGGGAATACTTTGTCTGAAAGCATTGTGTATTCTCTATATACAACACAGCATGTATTAGTAACGTCTGGTTCATTTAATCATGCAGAGTTTACCAAATTCATTATGCAGAAAAGGGGATGGGCTTATGGGCAGAGAAGTGGTTAAAATGCAATGAGAAGGGCTTCAGAATTAAATTAATTAGAATAATTTAATGGGCGGAGAGTGACTGTGGTATTTAAATTGCCATTTGATTCCTCTTAAAATGAAAGTTTTGGATCTACTTCTGAAGCTTATATTCTAGGTAGAAAGGACTTTTTTCTGTAATTTGTTTTGAAATTAAATTTAACCAAATGAACCAAAATGAGTTTTCACCTTCTCATCACTTCCTCCCTGTCACTAAGGGCTCAAGAGCTTGATTCTGTCATCCTTAATCACTTTGATTAGTATATTATACAAGCAGTTTTACTATTTCCATCAAGTAGTAGATCTAACATACTGCAAATGTGTGTATGCACGCGTGTGTGTATATACATTATACTAAAAGCATATGTTAAATCTCCTAGATCTAATACTTGACTAGTTGCACATGTTTAACATTCTACTTAATAATCTTTTTGCACGTATTTACGTAGAACATCGAGGGAGGATTACCATTACTCTGTGTGCTCTGTAGTTTGTACACCTATGTTTTAAATGAATCTAAATTTGCGTGTCAGCAAGATGAATCACACAGGGTTTGGTACGTTTTCCTCTTTATGCATTCATAAATCCCCTTAATGCTAACTGACATGTCAGCGTCCAGGGTCCAATCCTGCATGATGGTGAGCACCCAAACTTCCACGACTTCATTTTTCAGGCTATCCTCCAGAGTAGGCTATCACCCATGCTGCTGCTTTGTTGTTTGAACAGCACAAAAGTTTGTCTGTATTAATGTTTTTGACTATTCTATCTGGAGAGAGATTAGTTCTATGTCTAAAAATTGGTTGTAGCTTTTCATGAAACTTACCCCAAAGGGAAACTTTCTGGACAGTCTTCTTGTTACTTGATGTGATCTAGTCAGAATCATATTTGTTCCTTTGTCATATTACTTTAGAGGGGTATGTTGAGTAAAATGAACAGGTACCATCTTGTATTGATCAGCCATCATGGCAAGGAGCTATTATTAGATTTTGAAGGGGAAAGAGAAGGCATGAGAAATGAAGAGGAGAAAGTGGGACAGGTTATTGATGATGGTAATAACTGTGTTCACTGGTCTCCAAACACCGGAGCTGTAAAGTTGACCAGATGAGGAGATCAGTATAGATATGTTGAGGGGAAAAGACAACATGAAGAAGTATAGAGCATAGCTTCTTACCTGGCAGAGTTATTAAAGTTCATTGAAGGAAGATGAACTGTTTCAATATGTTAAACACTTGAGGCTGTTAAGAGAGAGTTGCTGTCAGAGGAAGAGGCATTGTTTGGGGACCTTTTTCTTTTATTTATTTTTCCCCTCAAAATTTGGGTTTATTTCAGTGCCTCCGCAGCTGTACTTGCTCCATGCACAGAAATTAAAAAGGCAGCTAACCACTTCCTCTGAGCTGATGAGGCAACAACTCTATTAGTCACTGATTTCTAAAAGCTAAGATCACCTTGTGAGTCAACCAAGAACATAAAGATGTCCATTGCTAAAATATACATTTTTTTTGTGTGACTTCACTCATCCATTTGGTATGATGTCTTCCTCAGCTACAGCTATATTGTAGGCAAACCCTGCCATAGTACAGGAGCCAAGCATGCTGAGTATTATATAGCTTAGTGTGTAATGAGATGCACTAGCCAGCAGAGATGAAACCCAACATGATTCAGAATATGCAACTTTTATCTAAACGGTGACTCTAATATAATTAATTTGGTGGTAATAAAAGGCAAAAAATGTAATTCTACATTCTGCTTGATAGTAAGAAGTGCACTAAATTAAGAGACAGTGAACTCTCAACAGTAAATTTTGCTTGAGGGTTAAACTCCCTGTTCTATTGAAAGGTCACCACATGATTCAATGTTTTTAATCCTTCCACAGTGTAATGACATTTTAGGGGTTGTTTGCAAACATATATCAAGGTTGTCTATACAGAATCACATTTGATTTCCATGCCTGGAGAAGGGATGTCTCCTCTATTATGTATAAAACACGTGCTAATTTAAATGCTGTCATAGGAGTTTGTCTTACATATGTTCTAGAAAATAAACTGAGACGATTGAAACAGATCAGGTTTTATTGCAGAAAGAAAACCATTTATATTATTATGAACTACCAGCTAATCCATTTGTGGAATGAACTATTATATAGGGTTCTTCCCTTCTCAGGTGAGCATGCATGATTCCCATTAGTGTTAGTGGGAGTAATGTGACATACAAATGGAAAAGCAAATAAACATCTTAAGTTCAAATGCTGCCCTTGGATGCACTCCACTGAAGCCAAGGGGAGTCCCATACGTTATGCATTGGAGGGTAGAATCTGATTCTTAATGTGATGCAGTCAGTCGTGAGAAGGATCAGCTGGTAGCCCTTCAAGAAACCAGTCCAAATAAAAAAACCTCAATTATGTATAATCCATTCGTTTCCTGAAGAATTTCATCTTGTCAAAAAACGCATTTTTTTGGTTTAGGGCCAGATTATGGTTGGCCTTTGTGCTGCTTAACAGGGTAGGAGATAACTAGGAAGAAATGAGTGAGTAGCATTCCCACCTGCACCCTTGTGCACCTAGAGCAATCACAGTTCTCCCTGGGCTTTGAGGAATGCAGAAATTACTCCAGGTGTGCCTAGGGCGGTGACAGGGACATGTCCTGGCTGACCTCCCTACTGGGTGCTTGACTGCTCTATCCTAAAATAAAGCCACACACCAGGAAGCTTAGGGAAGAATTGCATTCCCTGAAGTATTGTGTTCCATTTCCAGAGTCACTGCAGCAGCATTACACAAAATGTCCCCTTCTTGGCTAAGTATTTTCTCAGCCTGCTTCTGGCCTTGATTGGAACCAGGGAATGCAGAGATGTATGAAAATCAAGGGGAAATAACTCCTTTTTTTGATCCTCAGTAAACATTTGGCTCAAATTTGGTTTGAGCGCTGGTGATTTTTTGGGGTGTGTTGTTAATTTGTCTGATCCAGTTTCTTAGTTAAACTGTTTATTTACTTTGAAGTGAACAGATGTGTGTACTCCTAGTCACTGTTTATGGGGAAAAATGAAAACTTAATCAGTTACATTTCTCATTTCCGAAATTTTGGTCAGAGTCTCTGAGGTTTTCCCTGCCTCAGCTTCCAGAGAGCTTAAGTTATGATGTCGGAACTCAGATTCTTTAGCTTCTTATCTGTGAAGTGATTCATCTTGCATCTACATCCCTGGGATTATCATGGAAAAGGGCACAGCAGAAGGACGCAGTTCTATTTGTGGAAGGTGTACCACACTGACAATGTACTAATAACTAAATGGAGCATTCACTTAAGGAACAGTGATGCACCAACATACAGGACGAAGTAGATTCTCTGAGGCTTACTGACAATGCCGAGCTAACTAAAACTTTTTAAAGGGAAACTTACAAGCTTACTGCTAATAGTTGTAGGGCTAAAAGACATTTCCAGTCTTCAGTTCCTAGCAGTCAAAAATCATTGTGTCAATCTACTTAAAATCAAGTGGAGACTGTGGCTAAGAGCAAGGTCTTATCTTCTCTAGTCTTGCTGAAGATTGCTTACGCCTATACAATCATCATATGGGGTGGGATTAAAGGACACCAGGCAAAACATCAGATGCAGTTGTGTGGGTTTCTTTCCTGTACCACACAACAGAGCAGAAAACACGATGTCCCTTCATTGTGTTGCTCATTTTATTTTTTGGATTTCTACACTCTTCTCTGACTGCTTTCTCCCTTTGTGCCACAGGATTGCTTGGTATAGTCTTTTCCTCTTATGAATTGCCAAGGGGTTGCCTGGATCTCTCAGGAGCTTGCTGCTATAAAATATGCATTGTTCACATCCAATAAATGCCCTTGAACTTTGTCTTTCATTCCCAGAGTTTTCAGGTTGTTTTCTGATCATTTATTCTATTTATCACATAAATGTGATCCACCTCTAGTCAAGATTAAGAAACCCCAGTTATTTCAATGTTCAGAGATGCAGAGAGGAAGGATTCCCACAGAAGAAAAAACAGACCACTTGCTCTGTTGTGAAGCTGCATATCTAAACCACAGTTGGTCTGGCAATTATGCCATTAGCTCTGACCAGCCTGTAAGCGGGCATGGTGCCATTCAAACAGTTAGTTAAAATTGTAGGGAGCCAAGAATCTGGCTCAAATGTGTTTCTTGAGGGCAACAGTCCCAGCTAAGACCATTCCTATTTGTCTGAACTCAATCTATACAAACACACGCTGGACTACCATTAAAAACGGCACATGACGTGACAATTTATTTACGTTTATAAGAGGGGGAGGGGGATGCAGAGTGAAGAGAAAAGGGAATTGCTCTGAAGATCCTATCAGCACAGGATTTTCACACTTTGGTCTCATACTCCCAGTGCAAGACAAGGCAGAACTTTTACCCTGAGGAAGTGATGGAGGAGGTACAAGACTCTCTCTGGTAGTTAGTCATCCCCAACCAAAATGTCACAACTTTAGATTCTTTCCAGGCAATTACCTCTCGACCATACTCAGGCAAGGAACACCCTTCATGACCCACAACATGGTTTTTGTCTGTTGCCTATCTTGCTCTGCTTTACCTGCTTTTAATTTATTTACTCTCTCCCCTTCCCGCAACATTCTATCCAGACAAATAAAATTTAGTACTATATGTTACACCTCAAGACCCATTAGTAAAGCATATCTTCCTCTGAAACATCTGGTACTAGCTACTGGTAATAGCATACTCGACTAGGGGTACCATTGATCTGCCTTGGTCTGACAATTTCTGTGTTCCTAAAAATGTAGTTAAAATTATCTATTAAAAAACACCCTTGAGATGAATGATTTGAAGATTCAAAACATTGTTGTGCAATCACATTTGTATCTGTGAATGTAGTTTCTACTTTGTTACTAGGAATGTACAAGATTGCGTTTTATTCTCACTTTTAATTATCGGCTTTATTTTTAATTATGCTCATCCTAGACTCATGCATATGGCAACTTTTTTCTGTGGTGTCTGTTAGAACTTGTTCAAGTGAAAGTCTGTTGGTAGTGGAGAGAAACAGAAAAAGGCCCTTCCATCTCTCCCCTGCAAAACTTCAGAAACTCCGTTTGAACAGGCATGCTTTCCCACATACCATGTATACTTCTGCATTCCCAACTTGCCTCCTGCGTGGTGTCTGAAGTCAGAGAACAGGACCTGACAGTGGTGGGAAGAACTTATGGAACATGTCACTAGGTATTGTATGTTCCTTTCTTATGTTAACTTAAAAATGCAGTGTACATTACTGCTATTCAAGACAGCAGTAATTACCTTTCTGTGGCTTTTACTCACCTCAGGGGGGATTTGTGTGTTGCTAGCAGGTAGAAAGCCAATATCAGCAGGTAAAAAAGCATGCTGCCAGTTCTGCGGTAGGGAATCCTAGGATAGAATGCAGATGGGCAACTCAATGGGGAAATTGCTTAACATGTCCTAATATCCTTGGCATCTATGAATTTGGAAGTTTCTGGTTCCTACCTTAACTTCAACCCTGTCAGCCTAGTGTCAGGGGAGGAGCATGCCCAGGCACTTAGAAAATGCAGGGATCCAGATTACTGGAGCAAAACCGCCCAACTGTGCCATTGTACATGGGATTCATAGATTCATAGATTCTAGGGCTGGAAGGGACCTCAAGAGGTCATCGAGTCCAGCCCCCTGCCCTCATGGCAGGACCAAATACTGGGATGGGGAAGATGTATGCCATAGGGAAGATGCTGGATGTTTTCCCCTGCTTAGTGCTGCCAATATACCACAGCTCTGACTAGTAATGCCTCTGCTGTTCTAGCCCTGAACCTCCCCGAATAAAGACTGACAGCTGTGCTCAGGTGTGGTCCTGTGGTAAATTGCATCTATACCAAATGGAAATCAGACTGGAGTCACCAAACTCAAATCGTTTAAGAATGAAATGGTATTAAAACTTCAGAACAGAAAAACTATTGCATAAACTATTAACCAGCATAATTTCTATCATACTTCTTTTTTTTTTTCTTGAGAGGGAGAGTTTACTTACCAGTCTGGTTATTCCAGGTTCTCACAGATCTAATATGTTTATGAATCCTATTTGGTACTTGGTCTTGGTAACAAACCTTTCCTTCATTTTCAAGCTATTTGTCTAAAGCAAAATACTATTCAAATCAAGAAGAATTGTGCTGTCAAGAAGGTGATTTCAAACAAACAACTTTTCAAATAAATAACTTTTTTTCAGTTAGATATTTGAAATCATTTTGGGCAGCCTTATGTGAAGATTTTAGTCTGAGAAAACACTAAGAAGAGGAGGTTGCCAATAAGGACACATTTACATGCTAGTGAGCTGCTGATGGCTAACTCACTTGTGCAATGGGTTTTTTTAAACTTTATCATATACAAGTTAACTCTCAGTTCAGGCCTTTCCCCCCCAGATGTGCCTGTCTGAAGTACAGGGACTTTCTAGTAAATGATTCGGTTCAATCTGATGCTTTTCTTCGGTATTTTAAAAGAAACATCAGACAAGAGCTGTTTGCAATATTTGAGCCTACCTGTGTGGTGGTGGTTTACTTTTACAGCATTTACTGTATGTCGATGCTCTATTAATCTTTCTATATGAACAGTTTCTCTATTTAATTAAATTAGGCCCAGTGAGACAGTGCATAGTCCTGTGATACACTCATTCATCTTTATTTGATTCTTCGTTGGCACCTGAGTTGCCCTATGACATAGGTTAAGTCATTGAGTAGCCATTACCTCCTCATTTGCTCTCTCATGTTACTCCTAACCACCTTCTTGAAGTCAAATCCACATGATTTGTGCCAATTTCATGGGGGCACAAACTGGAACATCCGATAACTTTCTACATGGCTGCTTTTACACAATCTTGCTTGCACATCTCAAGCTGCTATGTCTGTCAAAACACAATTTTTCCCCTCCTCCTTATGGGCTTTGATAGAGCTATGAGTACTAGAGGTCTCAATTATAAAATGTCATGACACTGCCGCACAATTTTTTGCAGTAATTTCACAGTGTCGCTTTGTGATTATTTCAGGATAGCTTTCAACCATGACTGAAATGAATTGTGGACCTTAGTGTATTGGGGATACAAATTGTGAGCTGGTGTGACAGAGAGGCAGACGTTGTTAGGAATAAACTCTGCTTGGGGAGAGGGAAGCATGCATTTTTCAGAAAGTCAGATTATGGAAAGCAAGAAAAAAAAGTGCAGGGAGGGGAAAGGAAACAGAAGGAGAGAGACAGAGATATTTACCTATAAAACAAACATTGGGTTGTGCAACTTTAATTCAAATCAACTTTTAGCTCTAGACAGACTTTTTCAAATTCCTGAGCCCAACGTCTGAAAGCCAGAATTCTACCAGTTGTGTGTGTGTGTGTGTGTTTTCTCCATAGAGTTAATCATTTGACAATAGAATGATTTTGAAAGATATAGTCAGGAGTTGGATTTATGCCCTATAAAAACAGTTGCTGGCTCTGTCAGATAGCTACATCATTTTATACTACAGCTTTGAGTAGTTAGTAGGGGGCCCTTCATATAGATCTCTTTACAAACACTGCTACCATCTTTCAGAGTGGTGAGAGGGTGTGGGGCAAGCCACTCAAACTACTATTTACCCTGCCCCAGGCCTTGCCAAGAACTGGGAAAGGGGAATCACACATCACCTCCACTTCTTAAAGCATGGTGGGAAAGCCCTGCGTAAGGGTCCAATTTAAGATCGCATCCTTATTCAGATAGGGCATATAAATGTTTTCCTACCAATAATAGACTGAAGCATGTGCTTAAATGCTCTTCTGAATCCGGACATAGAATATTTAACGTTTGTTAAAAAAGTGTGTTTGTGGCATGGCTCCAATGGAATCAAGCTGTGGGGGCGAGGGGGAAGGCGCAAAGAAGAGCTAAGCAAAGCTGGTGTGGGAAGACACAGCACTCCTGCACAGATGATCCTAACTTCCTACAGATATCTCAAGATCAATGGGGCTGGATGGATTAACTTCCATGAGGTTTTGCAGGGGAACTGCCCTGAAGCAGCCCTTAATTCAGCCTATGATTCAGACAAAAATTAAAGGAAATTCTTAAAGGAAAACTTTCCCTCCCAAATTTCTTCCCGCAGGCTTTTTTGAAGGGGAGGAAAATCAGGCATATGGTGAACTTTATTATTAGCATTTGAATATATTTAGTGCTATAAGTGCTCATGGCACTTAAAAGACAAACAAAAATGACACGTACCCACCCAAAGGAATTTACAGTCTAAATTAGACATAATGCAGCAAGGGATGACAAGTAAACAAAAGGGGGAGAGGGAAGGAGGGTAGGGAGAACAGACATATGAAGGAAATTATTAACTCACAATCTGGGGAAATTTCTGTTACATTTTGCTTTCAGTTTAGGAGTTTGATTCTGCAATGATGTATAATAGTAACAAAAGCTAGAAGTCTGCTTTGTTTAAAATGGTATTTGTCCTGTGATTATTAGCATATTCCTTGTATTAATCTTCCCTTGTTTTATTCTATGGATGTATCGGTGTCTTTGCAACTAAAACTTTTTCTACTTGGCACAGGACACATTGGACTGGGACAGCTGCCAGGCTTTTTAAAGCCAATCTATACACTCTGAGCTAGGTTTGAAACACTTGTGCCCCTCTATGTCACCAGTCCCTCAGAACTCCAGGCAGGCTTGTATTTTGGTATCTATATCACAAGGCCTGGAACTGGAAGTAGCCACGTGCTCTAGCTTAGGGCCTGATCCTGCCAGATACTGAACTCTCTTCAGGTGTGTCTACACTGTAGCTGGGAGCATGCCTCCCAGCATAGGTAGACAGACATGCGCTCATTCTGCTTGAGATAGCATACTAAGGGCTGGTCTACACTGGGGCGGGGGATCGATCTAGGATATGCAACTTCAGCTACGAGAATAGCGTAGCTGAAGTCGACGTTTCCTAGATCGAAATAAATCTTACTTACTGCAGGTCCACGCGGCGCAGGCAGGCTCCCTCGTTGACAGCGCTTCCTCCTCTCGCCGAGCAGGAGTCCCGGAGTCAACGGGGAGCGCTTCTGGGATCGATTTATCGCGTCAAGATGAGACGCGATAAATCGATCCCAGAAGATCGATCTCTACCCGCCGATTCGGGTGGGTAGTGTAGACCTACCCTAAGCCCTGGGCTACACTAGAGGGGGGGGTCGATCTACGATACGCAACTTCAGCTACGTGAATAACGTAGCTGAAGTCGGCGTATCATAATCAACTTACCTGGCCGTGAGGACGGGGGCGAGTCGATCGCTGCCGCTCCCCCGTCGACTCCTCTTCTGCCTTTCACCGAGGTGGATTTCCGGAGTCGACGAGGAGCGCGTTCGGGGATCGATTAAGCGCGTCTAAATGAGACGCGATAAATCGATCCCCGATAGATCGATTGCTACCCGCCGATCCGGAGGGTAGTGAAGACAAGTCCTCAGAATAACACAGCACCTTATGTTAGCTGACCAAATACAAATCTGCATGACCCCTGGGGTACATATTCAGATGGCTAGCCCAACCTTCCTTCCATGCCACTGCGGCCACACTGCTATTTTTAGTACTCTATCTCAAGCAGACCAAGTGCGTGTCTGTATACTTGCGCTAGGAAGGGTGCTCCAAGCTGCTGTGTAGACAAACCCTTTGAGAGATCTTTAGCAACTTTCAGCTCTCATTGAAGTCAGTGGGACTTGCTGGAGTTCAGCACTTAGAAAGAACAGTGTTTGACAATCTTCTTTTACATTTTCATGTTATAATCTTTCTGCTCTAAGGACCCTATCTTATTAAACAGACACTATCCCCTGTGCGCTCTCATCCAGCAAGGAACTTGGGCACACAAATTGTCCCACTGAGGTTATTGGGTCTATTCACCTGCTGAAAGTTATATATATATTCTTAGCACCTTGCTGACTTGGGGACACAGTGCTTATATAACATGCTGGCAGTTGTTCTGTTGACTTCAACAAGCTTTTAATCAAGCCCGAAGCATGCCATTCCCTACTCACATGATTGGCCCACATAGTGGGGATGAGCCTACCACTGCAATCCATTAATAGGGTTACTCTATTGATTTCAAGTGTTAGAGGCCCTTGATTTTTGTGGCAAAGGTCCCTTCTGATACCCATGAGTTATACGCACTATTGTGAAGCACTGTACCGGTAGCAAATGTCTATATGATCAAACTCTTATTGCTTAACCGGAGCAGTAAATTCCAACTCAACTCCAGGTGAGAACTGAGTTTGTTGTATTTATTTAAGGGTCTTTAACGTCAAAGGGTCTATACGTGGCTCTAAGTGTCTTTACACAAAATGTATACAATTACCAATACAATCTACCCAGTACAGAATGCATGATAAGCTGCCTTGAAATAAAATTTATCTGAAATAAACCCCACATAATCACCTTGGGGCTCTCACACCATTCCTCTCTCCTAAAAGTACGAGGAAAAAGATAAGCATTGCAACATGCCATAAAGGTTAAGAAATTCAAGGCCTGCTGCACCAAGGCAGGCAATGAGTTTAGGAGTTCAACACCCTAAAAAAAAATCCTTCCCTCTAATCCCTCCCTTTTAAAAGCAGGAAACTATGAGCTTGAGCCCCTCACTGTTATAGTTTCAAATGAGGGACAGAGGGTGATTCTTACAGGTAGCCTGGATGCAAATAATTTAGAAATGTGTAGATCAAAACCAGTACACCTGATGCTCCTTCTCCCCTGATAACTACACTTGTCCACTTTGTGCTTTAATTTATTAACTTCACTGCTGTTGAATTAAAGTTGTTAACTTAATTAAGACTTTTTAAAAAATTTCCGGCTGGCAGGTGTTTGCTACCTTTTTGGTGTTTGCCTAATATTGGTCAATTGCCTTCACTTTTTTTTAGGGTAGGATTCTAAAGTTTTATGGCTTTATAGACTGAGAAGTATTAAATCAATAATAATAAAAGATGGTATGTATGGCAGATAAAGGAAGGAACAAGATGGAGAGCAAATGCTAAGTGTGTGTGGGGGAAATTGCTTTTAACTCTCTTCCTCTCCACCCCCCCCCCCCATTAATGCTCGTTTGATGTAAAGTACAAGCACTTGTTGCCAGCAAAACCGGCTATTTCATTTAGTCCGTAATGCTATGTACTTTCACCCAGCACTGATAACATTACTTTATATTGCAGGTTCTAGCCCTTTTATTGTTACATAGAACAAGAATAACCTTCTTAAATCTAAAACTCCTGTGCAATCTTACAAGAAAACTCAATTAATCAATTAGAATACTGTACTCAAATTACAATGGAATTATGTACCTCTGTTGCTGAGAACCATTGGAACTTGTGGTGCATTACATCAATTAAGAATACTTAATTTCTAAGTGGCACAAATGAACAAAGTATGAGTCATAGTGAACGTTTACTCCTTAAAAGCCATCAGTGCTAATGGTTTTGTAACCTTTGTAAATTTAATATGGGCTTCATTGATACAGCAAACTAAACTCACGTCAGGATGGTGTAATATTACTGCTCATCTACACGGAGCTTTATGCAGACACACACTTAATTGCATAAATAATAAAGATACGTTCTGAAGGAGGCATCTACTTACACTACTTTTTGTGAGCAGATATGATCATACTATGCTATCACACTCCAAGAAGTGCACTTAAGCCAATCAATAAGGAATGATTCATAACATCTTATTTCAGAGTGAAGTTATGATAAGCAAAGATTAGGCTAAGAAAGCAGCAAATTTCAGTGTCCAGTAGAAGGACATCTTGTATGTGTCTAAATATTATACCTGCCTTTTTAGAACTTTGTGCCACACTCTACTTAAAGCTTTTAGTTAAACCTTTTCATATTAAAACGAGCTCAGAATAAATGACCATATTGCAACATTGCAAAATTTACCCGTTGAAAGCTTCTGGCATTATTCATAAACACAGCCAGTAATATTTTGTGTGTATATTGGAGGTTGCTTTTTAGTCATAGATGGCAACTAAAACACACTTATAGCCGGGGTGAAAGTAACGTAGAGGACTTACCGGTATGCCGGAGTCCTGAGTGGGGGCGTGGCCTCAACCGCAAAAGGCGGATTTAAAGGCCCTGGGGCTCCGCCTGTTGCTGGGAGCCCCAGGGCCTTTAAATCACCTGGGAGCTACCAGCTGCAGAGGTGGCTGGGAGCCCCGGGGCGAATTAAAGGGCCCGGGACTCTGGCCACCGCGGAACTCCAGGCCCTTTAAATCACCGCTGGAGCCCTGCCGCCACTACCCGTAGCAGTGGCAGGGCTCCGGCAGTGATTTAAAGGAGCGGGGGCTCCCTGCAGCGGCAGGAGCCCCGGGCCCTTTAAATCACCTCCAGAGCCCGGCTGCCCGAGCCCCGGTGCTCCTGCAGTGATTTAAAGGGCCAGGGGCTCTGGCCGCTGTGGGAAGCCCTGAGCCCTTTATAGCGCCACCGAGCCCCGCTGCCTGAGCTCCAGTGGTGATTTAAAGGGCCCAGGGCTCCCCGCAGCGGCTGGAGCCCCAGACCCTTTAAATCACCACCGGGGAAGCAGGTCTGGTCCGGCACGGCGTACTGGCTTACTTTCACCTCTGCTTATAGCCCAATCTTGCAGACTCTTTCTACAGGTCACAGAGCTTGCTACCATGATAAGAATGATTATGTTCACAGTAGTAAGCAATATATCAAGGATTGTCTGCCCCCCCCCACCCATATACATGTACAGAGGGGACGCTCCTCACACAATCATTCCCCTCTGCTGAACCATTTGCTCCCTTTTCTGGACCCAGTGGAGGAAAAGTGGAGACTGAGTGGCTGTGGGAAGAGTGTATGGGTGTACCTTTTCCCTGAAACAATCAGGGAGTCCCAGGAGCAGACCTGAACAGGAGAACCCAAGGTAAGGGAACTTCAGTGGAGCCATTACAAGCAACATGAGGGTGGATGGGTTGATTTGGGGGTGCGGGGTGTTTTCCTCTGGCTGATCTGCAAAAGTGAATATTATTTGAGGATAGGATCTGCACTGTTTTTCCACAGGGGGCAAACCCTGCCCTCAAATTCTCAACAGGATTATGTTTGAGGGGGATCATCACAAAGGGATTCTTTTGGAAATTGGCTCTCCCACATCCTGATTTCATGAGATTATATCACTGGAGGAGATAATTTGGCCCCATGCTTGGTAGTGTTTGCACTGTCAGGTCCTTAATGTATTGTAAGGCCTAAACAAAATGTTAGCACATGGCACCATTTGTAATATCCATACCTCCATTTTTTCTGCTTAAGTCTTGGCAAAAGGAAATTGGACATGGATATATGTAGTATTTGCAGATGCTTATTATTAGCCCTTGAAAACCAGCCCTAACACTTTAGTTTTCCAAACAAGCAGGGGGAAATCATGTGTTTCATTAATAAATACACCTCATTTTAATTGAATCTTAGAAAATCCCAAATGTTCAGATTGTTATTGTGTATGCTGTATGCATCTGTTTGATCTTGTAAGTACTTGGTCTAAAGTATTTGATCTTATATGTAATCGGCATGAAAACTATGTTTTATGAGGAATTATGCGACTGTCCTCACAGTCCTTGCACCAGTCCATTCTTTGTGCTTTTTATTTTGAAACAAAATAAAGTAAGATGAATTGAAAGTATGGATGAATTGAAACACTGTATCGATTAGACTTCATCTGAGCAGAGTTCCATGACTGTTAAAACACACGATAACTATTTACACCAGGCCAATGTTGCTAATAGCACGGGAGTTGAAATTTAGCAACCATGGGAAAGATTTTTGGAAAATGTCCCTAGCGTAGACAGGGCTGACTGTATGTGAGTGAGATTCAGCACCCTGTCACCCAAGGACATCCTAGCTTCCTGCAACCTTTTCGTTTTTTAAATTTAACATTCTTATTTAGTTCTTTTCTCAACGATCCAGTAGCTGAAACTCCTTTAGGGAAGGGAAACTTTTAAAGGGTCAGATTTTTCTCTGTGCTACACCAGTCTAACTATTATAAATTCTATAAATTTAGAATAACTTCACTGACTTTGTCAGAGTTATTTGAGATTTACAACCATGTAACTGAGATCAGAATCTGACACCTGGCAAAGTTCATGTCCAGTTACAAAGTTCCTGAGACAGCCCCGTATTATAGAATTTTTGGGAGGTCGGGGATGGGGGAAAGATGGAGGGAATATCCTCCAAGGCTATTTTTTTCAGTGTGTGTGTGTGTGTATATATATATATATATATATATATATATATATATATATTGTGATAAACTCAGGACAGACAGCTGCGAGGAGTGGGGCGCGGGGTAGAAAACAGTCCCAGGAGGTTAAAAGGCTCTCCTCCCTATCAACTGAGAAGGGGTAACTACAGGTCAATCAGGTTCAGGTGAGAAGGGGTTACCAGAGAATCAATTAGGATCAGCTGAGAGGGAGTTACCTGAGGTCAATTAGGATCAGCTGATTCCAACTAAGGGCTGCCTGAAACTTTTTTTAAACCCTCCCCTGTTTGGAGAAGAGGGGGGAAGAGAGAGAGAGAGAAGGAGTCAAGCTGCCAGTAGGCTAGGAGCAGCAAGACAGCAAGCCTCACCAGGAGGGGAGGCTACATTCCCTCCCGTAAGGGAAGAAAAACAAGCCCAAAAGAAGGACTGTTTTACCCAAGCCTGTCTCACCAAAGCTAAAAATAGCTGAGGCTGGTGAGACTGAGAAGGTACCTTGCAATATCTATATCTATATAATAATGAAAGTTGTCACCCAGAGTCCACAGAAAATTAGAATATTTAAAAGTTTATACTTTTTAAAATAAGTATCTAGTTGTCATTGGATTCCTTGGCATTCCTTAGAATTAAATTCATCTTAATCTATTTCATTCAATATTGATATGGAATTCAAATTCAATTCCATGGAAGTTGTAATATAGCAATTAATTAACATACTAAGGTTGAGAAGCATCACTTTTCCTCTTGAAGACAAAACCCTACTTTCTCACGTGGAAAGAATGAGGGATATTTTCTCAGTGAAATGAGATTTTTTTGGGGAGGGAGAAAAGGACTTTCTGAACTCAAGGCCAGGAGTTAATTCTTTGTATGTTTAAAAGCCTTTGAAAAAATACCTCCTGTGTATCACTGTTGAAGCCATATGTGTGTATTCGGTACAGTTTTGGCATATTTTATTTAAACATTTTTAAAATGAAAAATGGCTTTTAGGTGAAATTTTCAGTTTAGTCAAAAATTTCTATATTTCAAACTATAAGCAGAAAAACATTTTGTATCAATTTTTGGCTTTCAAATCTGAATTGTTTTACTGAAAACAATTTGGTTTCGGTTTTTGTTTAAACAAAAAAGGGGGTTAGGAAGACCAATTAAAAAAAAATCTGCAAAAAATAATTGACCTTTTTCAATCACCTCTAGTATTTTAAATAACCAAAGATGATATTTAACTGATATTTAATGGAGTTGTATAGTCATACGTTTTTATATATATCCCATTTTGTCTTAAAGTTTGATAACAATGGTCTTTCTATAGCTTCTTAGAATGTAACATCTAATGCTTTTATACCCTAATGCACTGATATTTAGAGTGCATGAATACACCAAGCATATGAATATAAAATAATACTATACAGTAATCTAGCTGTAAAGTATTGGCTATAAGTTCCCACTACAGCTTCTTTGTGATGGCTGACCAGCTCCTTGCACATCTAGGGGGGGAAAAACCTGCATGGTCATGGGGTATTTCAGTTTGAGTGACATATGCTGAAGATCTCATGTTGCCACTAGTAAAACATCCTTGGGATTTCTAAATATATCGCTGACAGTTTCCTAAATCAAAAAGCGTTGCATCCATTGGGGAATTCTATATTAGACCCCCTCTTGACAGACAGAGGAACTGATCACAGAACTAAAAGTTAATGGCAACTTATGTATAAGTGATCATGGCTTGAACATACTTACAACGTGCAAACAGAATAAAGTCCAGACCAGTGAGATGTGTGTGTATTTATACTTGGTACTTTAAAAGGGCTAATTTCACAGACCTGAAAAAATTATGAGCAAAATCAGCTTGGAGGAAGAATTTAATCAGAAAAATGTGAATGATCATTGCGAATTGTTTAAGAACAACTCACAAGATGCCCAAAGAGTGACAATTGAGGAATAAGTCATTATTGGTTAAAAAATCAACATGGTTAAGAGGGGGAAGTGAAGGCAGCTATACAAATGAATGGAAGAGGAAGTTGATAGTAATGAATATAAATTAAGCTAGGAATTGTAGAAAACTGATAAGGGAAGCACAGGGACACAAGGACAGGGACACAGGGAAAAACCTTGAGAAGTCAAGTCCAGCCTCTGCACTGAGGAAGGAACAAGTAAACCTTGATCATACCTGACAGGTGTTTGTCCAACTTGTTCTTAAAAATCTCCAGTGATGGGAATTCCACAACCTCCCTTGGAAGCCTATTCGAGAGCTTAGTTACCTTTGTAGGTAAAACTTTCCCTTCTATCTAGCCTAAATCTCTCTCATTGCAAATTAAGCCCATTACTATTTGTTCTTCCTTCAGTGGACATGTAGAACAATTGATTGCAGTCCTCTTTATAACAGCCATTACTATATTTGTAGACTGTTCATGCCCTCCCCTCCCCCACCAGTCTTCTTTTCTCAAGACTAAACATGCCTAGGTTTTTTTTTAACCTTTCCTCTTAGGTTGGTTTTTGTAAACCTTTTATCATTTTTGTTGCTCTTCTCTGGACATTTCCCTAGTTTGCTTATGAGCGTATCATGTGGGACTGTCATGCCCTACTAAAATCGAGATCTATATTATCTTCTGCTTCTCCCTCTCCACTAACCAGTAACCCTGTCAAAGAAGGAAATTAGATTTCTTGGGCATGATTTCTTCCTGACAAAATTCATACTAATTATTCCTTATTTTATTAAGGGCCATAATGATTTTTAAAAAGTATATTAGGAACAAAAATAATCTTTATTGGCCGTACTAAGCATTGGTCATTACCAGATGGAAATGGTAGCATTTTCATCAATAGTACAGAAAAGGCAATAAATATAATAAATATTTCTGTTCTGTATCTGGGGGAAAAAAACAGATGATGTAGTCATATCCTATGATAACACATGTTTGCACTTCACCAGTTTCTCAGAAGGATGTTAAACAGTGGCTACTAAAGTTAGAAAATTTTAAATTAGCTGGTCCAGATAACTTTAAACCAAGAGTTTTAAAAGAGCTGACCAAGGAGTTCACTGGACCATTAATGTTATCTTTCACCAGGCAAGTTCCACAAAACATTGGGAAAAAAAGCTAATGTCATGCCAATATATAAAAAGGGTAAATGGGATGACCCAGGTAATTATAGGCCTGTTGGTCTTGCATTGATCTCAGGCAAGATAATGGAGCTCATGATATGGGGACTAAAGCAATAAAGAATTAAAGGAGGGTAATATAATTAATGCCAATCTATTTAGGGAAAATAGACCCTGTCAAATGAACGTGCTACCTTTGTTGATACATTTGGTTGATAAATGTAATAGTGCTGACGTAAAACACTTCTGCATGACACTTCAATTTAAAAACTAGAAAGATATAAAATTAACACGGCACACATTAAACGGATTAAAATCTGGTTAACTGATAAGTCTCAAAATATAATTGTAAATGGGGAAATCACCATTAAACGTGTGTTTTTAGTGGGGTCCCACAGAGGGATCAGTTCTTGGCCATATGCTATGTAACATTTTTGTTAATGACTTCAAAGAAAACATAAAATCATCACTGATAAAGTTTGCAGGTGACCCAAAAGTTGGAGGAATGATAGATGATGAAGACGACAGGTCACTGATACAAAGTGATCTGGATTGCTTGGGAGCTAGAACTGGGAGCTAGAAAACAATATTCAATTTAATACAGCTAAATGTAAATGTATACACTTAGGAACAGAGGATGTAGGTGAAGAACATAAATTCCACACCATGTAGAGGTCAAGCATAGGAGTTTACTATGTCAGCGCTGCCGGAGTGTCACCTGCTTATTAGGCGAAGAGACACTGCCAATCAGTTGATTACAATGGAATATATGAATTTTCCATGGGCGGGGGAAAGTGACAAGGTGGGCAATTCACACCCCGGGATAGGCTAGCAGCAAGACAAGATAAGCACATTAGTCCAATGGTCAAAAGATTACATAATGTCTCCGCCCATGGTCTTAAATTCACAAATTAACATTTAATTAGTACTTTAATAAAATGTATTAATAACATATATGTATATGTTGAATTCAATTTGGGGTCCATAGGAATGAAGTAGCCCCTCTGATCATTTAACAGATGCATTCCTAGGGATTAAAGCAAAAACAGTGAAAAGTATATGATGATAAGAATTGCTTTCTTTGTATGTTAAGGCAGGCTTGGTCCCTGGGAAAGACAGGTTGGAGGCCTTATCTTTATACTGACATGCCAACCCTTCATAAACTCAAGGTTGGTCTGTGGGAAGATCTTCTCCCTCCAGAAGAAACTAACACAACAGGGACAGGACGCCTTTGTCCCACATTTGCAACTTTAGAGAAGATACAATTATTTAGTTATTGCTTTAACATCTGGCATATTGCTGACTAGATTTAAACAAACAAAGCGAGGCTATCTCTTGTTTATTCTGTTTTCTTTTAGCTAATTACTATTCACTAGGCCTCTTGTCTCTTGGCTAAACTCTGGACTTTTGGGCCTCTAAAAGTTGACACAAGTTCATATGCCAAATTGTTATATAAGCAGCACATGGATTTTAACCCTTCAGTAGGCCAGGCTAACATGATGGATTTTTGTCCTGGGAAGCAATGAAAAAGATTTGAGGGTCATGGCTGGTTATCAGCTGAACGTGAGCTCCCAGTGCAACGCTGTGGCTAAAATGGCTAATGCAATCCTTGGATGCATAATTAGGGAATCTTGACTAGGAGTAGAGAGGTTATTTTACATCTGTATTTGGCACTGGTGCGACTGCTGCCAGAATACTGTGTCCAATTCTAGTGTCCACAGTTCAAGAAGGGTGTTGATAAATTGGAGAAGATTCAGAAAAGAGCCATGGGAATGATTAAAGTATTCAAAAACATGCCCTTATCCTGATAGACTCAAGGAGCTCAATCTATTTAGCTTAACAAAGAGAAGGTTAAAGGGTGATTTGATTACAGTCTAACTACCTACATGAGGAGCAAATATTTAATAATGGGCTCCTCAATCTATCAGAGAAGATATATAACTCAGTCCAATGGCAGGAAGATTAAGCTAAATTCAGACTGGAAATAGGACGTACATTTTTAACAGAGTAATTAACCATCAGAACAACTTACCATAGGTTGTGGTGGATTTTCCATCCCTTGCAATTTTAAAATCAAAATTGGATATTTTTCTAAAATATATATTCTAGGAATTATTTTGGGGAAGTTCTGTGGCCCATGTTATACAGGAGGTCAGACTAGATGATCACAGTGGTCCCTTATGGCCTTAGTATCTATGAAAATGCCATTGCAGTCTATTGGAATGTCAGCATGTCAAAGATGATGTAAAATAGTTGATGCTATGAGCCTCACTGGAGTTGCATTTTGCCCTGTGTAGCAGCTGTGCTGTTACAAGCAGTTTTGTAATAGGTCTAAATTGTTTATAGAGGCACTGGGTCAAATTCTTTGCTTGTGTAAATTACCACAGCTAAATGGACTTCAGTGGAGTTGTTAGTTTACACCGTCAGAAAATCTGGCCCAGCTTGTTTCAGTAGCTGAGCATGGAACGGGGATTTAGCACCTCCTGAGTTCCAAAGCTGACTTTGACAATGACTTCAACTGGGTCCTGGCAAAGCAATAGGCTAAACTCTTCAAAAGCATCCATGAATTTTGCTTGCCTCGGTAGAGCTGGATGAAATTTTTCAGACAAATAGTTTATTTGCTGCAAAACACAGTTTTGGTTTACCTGAAACTGTTTGAGAACTTGATGCAAAGTCACCAAATAGTTCTGGCTAAGCTATGGGGCTAGATTAACAAAACAGGAAGAGAGGGAATCCCCTCCTTCCCAATAGCTAGGGCACTCCCCTGAGATGTGGCGGAGACCGGTTCAAATCTCTGCTCTATAGTGCTCTGGAGTAATGGATTTAAACCCACAATTTCCTGCATCTCAAGTGAGTTCCATAACCACTGTTGTATAGGCTATTTTCTGTTGTGGGGCTCTCTCAAGCTCTCTCATTGGAGCTGTTCTATTTTGTATAAAGGATTAAATATTCATGGGAGAAGGGACTGGAATCGAATCCGCCCACTCCCAGGCGAGTGCCCTAACGACTGCCACCTATGGCCATTTTATGCCCAGAAACAAAACATTACGTGTCAAACACCACATTTTGATCAGCCTGAAATGGACTTCTTCCGTATCTTTCAGTATTTTGGCATTCAGTTCGGATCAAACTGATTTTCCCTCATCCCCCTCCACCACTTCCAGTGAACTGAAAAATCTGTTATTCACCAGTTCTATGACCCAACTTTTGAGGGACCTGGGAATCGTCTTCAGAAATGTTCAGTATCCAAAACTCCCATTGACTTCAGCTGTAAGTGTGGGGTCTCGGCTATTCTGAAAACTTGTCAGATTGAGGCATTCAAAAATCACTGACCATTTCTGAATATTTTTGCCACACGTTGGATTTTTAAAAGTGCAAGTGCTGTACACTCTCCAACCCTCAGTGAAATCCGTGGGCCCTGCGGGTCTCAGCACTTGTGAAAATAAGGCTGCTGACTTCTTTGTGGGTTTTTTTTTTTTCACCTGCAAAATTGGGATATTAAAAGTTACCTCACTGGAAAGTGGGGAGGATTAATGAGTGTTTGAAGGTACACTTTACAGCTTCAAAGTGTAGGTAAATGCTAGTCATTAGCAAATAATGGTGAATAAAATGGGTTTGCTATCTGGTTAAATGCCAGTTTTCTGTCTGTGGAATTCACTCTTTCATTTTGTGAAAATTAGAGTAAAAATTGACAATATTTTGCTTTGTTTCCTCCAGCCCATAGAAACATTATTTTCCCCTGCAGTTCTCCTATCAGTAAGAATATTTTCATACGTGTGGCATCTGTAAAGAAATAATAAGTCTACTCTGTCTGTTCCAATTCAATGCTCCACATTTTTCTTTTGTGTTCATCTCCAAAACTTTGCTGCAGTTTGAATGCCCAGTTAGATGGATGGCATTCATTGAATGATGGTCATACTATCTAGTAAGTGCTTGATTACCAATTGGACATCAATATTTTTCCTGCAAAGATATTGACATGTCATTAATTGTGATTGTAATTCTTGTGTCATGCCCTTAGAAGTAATATATTTGAATTCCAGGTGCCAAACAACTTTAATTGTTTGCGAAGAAGATATTGAGCACTTAGGCAAAAATTCTGAATTAAGTTATCCTGATGTAAATCCACAGTAACTCCACAGCATTCAATGAAATTATTCCTGATTTAAACCGATGTAACCAGGAAAAGAATATCTGATTTGAACTCTTATGGGCTTATAAGGCAAGTGGGAAAATGTAACTGTATCCACATTTGAATTTTGTGGTTTGTACTCAGACTTGACTCTGAAATCCCTAACCTAAATTCAATGAGAACAATAATTGTCTTTAAAATACGTTTAACCAGCCTGTATACAGGATCAACTTTATATGGGGGCACAAAGGGGGGAGAATGCAAAAAGCCACTTTTCCTTTCCTACCCCATGACTACTTGTATCATCAAGTTATCTCTCCTCTCTCTTCCCCGCCCCCCTCCATCTTGTACACAGGAATACGTGGGCCTAGTGTTGCTACCAGTGTTAAAATTACCCATCAACAGTACTCCAGTCCATGTTGGCCTTCTTGATAGGAAGTGTACACTGCACAGTGTCAAGGGGTACAGTGGCCACACACTCCCTGGGCTCCTAGAGATAGTGACAAACAATATCTTTGGGAGCTACCATTCGGGTTGTGCACCTTAGCCACCCAGCCTCCTACTGAGGGTTGTGCCTTAAAATTACACTTCAGTCCACAGACTGAAGTATGTGCTGGAATCTTTCTAGGTCAATGGTCCCCAAACTTTTCATGTCGCGCCCAGCCTTACCCCTGTCTGCCCCACCCCAGGTGTCGTGGCCAGGAGTGGGGGCCATGGCTCCTAGGGTAGGCCTGGACAGGGGCAAGGGGACTGAAGCTGCGGCTGGCACGAGGCCTGGAGCAAAAGGCTGGGGCCACAGCAGGGGGGGACTGTGGCCAGGGCGTGGGAGCGGAGCTGCGGCTGGCCACAGTCAGGGGCTGAAGCTGGGGGAGGACCTGGGGCTGGAGCTGTGACCGGGCTGTAGGGACCGGCAACTGGGATTGGGTGCCCAGTTGTAGCTAGGGCCACAGCTGTGGGGAGGCCAGAGCAGAGCTGGGGGCATAATGGGGCTGGGTGGTGCTCCCTTCCCACCCCTCTGGAGGCTGGCCTGAGCCCCATCGCACCCCCCCACAAATGTTCCTCTGCACCCCTGAAGAGGGGAGTGCCCCACAGTTTAGAGACCACTATTCTAGACGAAATGTGCCATATGTAATTAGTGATCTTAGCATTACTTAGTTTATTTTTAAACTAATAAACTCCTATTAAAAATAAAATCTCAAAATGTAATGTTAGATATATAGCAAATATTTATATGCTCTTAATGTAACCTTTGTCTATGGAAAAATGAGGCATTTAAATACTATGGCTGGAGGAAGGGCGCCAATCTTGATTAGTGCATGTAACTCCAATTAATATTAACGGGAGTTACCCACATTCCTCAATAAGAAAATACATCCATGAAAGACTTGTGTTTCAGACTGTATATATTCTATTTTGTGTTCCCTGAATCTATTCTGCCTCAGCTTCTTTAAAGAGGAGGCACAGGTGATAAAAGATGGGGTAGGGGGATAAAGAATGCTCCATGCTTCATCGTGTAATTAAGGCATATCGACAAAGGGAAAGTTTGAGAACATTGTCCAAAAATGCAAGGATCAGATACAGTGCTTGTGCTGCAGAATCCGTTTAAATACTACTTTACTTCCCCACAAAAATGGAGTTCTTCCATGTAAAAATGTATCAACATTCCCCTGCGCTTAACTGGGGTAGTCAATTGTTTTTTACCAAGGTCCAAATGTCTTGGTCAAGGCATAGTCAATGTCCAGATGTCAGAGAAAATAATTTAAAAAAAGTAATGGTAATGAGTAAAATAAAATGATTTTGGGGTCTATTCAAAAGCATCCAGCGGTCCGGACTTGTCCCACAGTCTGCCTACTGACTATCCTGCGCTACAGAGATGTAGGAAGTCTCTTATGCTCACATAGAACTTGTCTGCATTTCTTTTCTTGTCTCTTGGGGTTTTTCTTCAGTATATTTGGTTATTTTAAAACACAAAGAAATTAGGAGCAGGATGTATTCATTCTATTGACTATTTTAGACTTGAACCATTTTTACGTTTTTCAGCAATCCAGATATTTATCATTCATTTACCAGCAATACGGTAATAATGGAGGGATTACTTAAGCTGTGTGGCTAAAATCTTGCATGGTGCTTTGGTAATATACCATACCTCTAATCTTTCCATAAAGGGAATCAGGCTATTTTGCCAATGACTCCTTCTTTTCCACTATACTAGTATCTTGTGTCACATCCATTTGCTATCTAGGTTGTAGTTGTAATGATAACAGCACTCTTTTAGACAACTGTATTATTCTGGGTTTGAAAAGGCATTTGAAGGGGAACTCAAAAGTATCACTTTACTAAGATTCTGCATTTTCTTGTGCTCAAAACAAGATTTATTTGCACTTGCTTTGCTGTTTCTGGGAGTGAGACTTACCTTTTACGGAAGAACATTCATCCACCTGCTGGAAGAAACATAAAGTGACATACAGTATTTGAGAATTTTTGTAAACTGTAAATTATTCATTTCGTGCTTTTTTTACTGTAGCTATAAGATGGGACTGTTTCATCATAGCACTCCAAAGAAGCTGGTATAGCCATCTTGGATAGACATTTAATATTTCATCCAAATATTTAATAATAATACATTAATTACTTTAGTCTTTCCTTAAGTGACAGAAATTACAAATGTGAATGAACAAATTGGCAGCATGCCACCAGGGTACAATAACACAATATAGCTGCTACATAGCTGTGTCACACTTTAGCAGAAAACCAGCATTTGTTTATGTGCTGGATGACATTTAAATTTGCTCAGGTGGTTCATGGGGTATCAGTTCAAATAAATAGTTATTCATGCTTGGGAAAAAAGCCCTTACCCAAAGAAAGTAACTTATTCAGCACATACTAAGTAGGATAATGAAAGAGAGAAAATTGCAACTGATAAGGTACTCATCAGAAAGCTCCATTCTAACTTGGGTCAAGTGTTTCACTCAGAGGCATGGTTTTATTTCTTTTTCTTACCAAAATATTGTGCTCAACTACTATGGCCGATGGAGTCATAAAGGTAGATAGATTAGACAGATGCTCACAATAGCTAGTCTGAATTTTTATGTTGAGCTGCTCTTTATTTGTATATGGATTCTTTGTTTCAGAAAGAAACCTCTATGCTCAATGGGGCGGGGGCTCCTTTTGAAAATCACAGCTTCTGCTATTTTTTGAGTAGAAACAGGAATATATATGTGGGAGGAATGGGAGCTGCAGTCTTGGGGACTGCATGTCATAGCTTTATGACTGTATGGATTTATTTCCTGTTGGTGCAAAAGAGTGTTATTTTTCCTTAAGAATGGTATTGTTTTCTGAGAGACTCTCTATTAGATTTGCAGTTTCCCGTGCATCATGAGACGATTCAGATTTTTTTCTTCACCCTTGTTTCTTGTACAGTGATTCCTATAAAGATAAAGAAAATGCAAGACTATCTGCTTTATTATTCTAGTTACACGGACATAAAAGAACTACCACAGACATGTGAAAATCTCAATAGTGTAAATATCATAATACAGTGGCTGTGCTTATAAACTTTCCACTCTTGCCTTCGATAACTAGGCAACTTTATCTCAGTTCTTGCTGTAATCCCTGTGCTTCATATAGGGAATATGGCAAGTGTTAAAGTAATAGTTTGTGTATTTCTGCCTGAAACAAAAGAATAATAAATGCATAATAACAAAAGAATAAATGTGTTATTATTCTGGTTACATGTGTCTTAGAACAACTCTGTCCAGTGAAAAATAATGAAAGGCTCTTTACCCAGCTTTTTATATTTTTGCTGAGTAGCCACCACTTATTACATTTTAATATTAAAGAAGACAGTTTGCACAATTACTGTAATGTTATTACCCCACAAGCTGGCTTGTAGTAATTGTATGTCCAACTCATAGAAGGCAGCTATTATTCCATACTGGTCGTCTTACTCTACTCCCACCATCAACATGAGAACAGAGAGGGGAATTCTGACCAAAAGGTTCTGGGATCAGGGGAACTTCTACGTTCCTTTGGAAGGTGTAGGAGAGGAGAGAGCCACAAAGAGCCTGTCGCTTTAATGGTGAAGATGAAAAGCTATCAGAAAAGTCTACTTAGGGGGAAGGAGGAAAAAGAAAGATGCTTCACACCCCTGGAGAGAAAATGAAATCCCGTCCTTTTTAGCAGCCAGATAAAGGAGATCAAAAGATCTGGGGTGCATTGTGTAGTAAACAGGAATTTTGCTGTTGACATCAGTGGAACTAGGATTTTGTCCCGTGGCTACTGGGTTGGATGTGAGGAGCCTGCTGCCACTAAACTTCCTTCAAGAAGGATGATTCTGTACTCCCCAAATGGTGACAAATATTCCCAGCCTGAATCCCACAACCTGCCTAGCAAATGTTCTCATAGTGCCCAATCTACCAGAGCCCTCCTGCACCCACCCTTATAGCAAGTCACTTCTCCCACTCCCACACATAGGCCCCGGAGCACCTACGGAGTCGACGCCTATGCAGTAATCTCAACACCCAGAAATGCTGTAGGCCTCTGTCTTGAAAGGTCTGTCTTCCCTGCAATAGATAAGTGATTCTGTAGCAAAATACATTCCAAAGCAGAGGATAATTCTATGTTAGCAATTCCTGCCACATACAAAATTTCTTGGGGCCATGACTCCAGAATTCAACCATGTGGATATGCTTAATATTAAAGTAGCCTAAATACTGATAGTCACTTTAAGAGGGCTGATGCTGGGACCTGCTTTCCTGAATATAATGTATCAGCAAATACAACTGAATGAAGGCCTTTGAGTCCTGTCTTTTGAAGGAGAAAAAAGCTTATGTTGGAGAAAAGTAGAATATCCATTACTGGAATCAAATTACAGACCAGGAGGATTTGTCTGCTCAAAAGGGGCAGGAGGAAGTGAACCATTTATTATGCAAATCTCATAGCACTTTGACTATTTGGCTTATCAGGTCACTGTGAAGAAAAAACACAATATTTCTTATTGCATTTGTCTTGATTCTTTGATTACTTGCAGTGCCAAAAGCAAAAGAGGCTCTCCCAAAGAATGGAACATTGCAACTGGGAAGCTTGAATTAGTCAACTCTCATATTTCAGAAGTGCGACATCTTTGAACTGATCTTTTCTGCTGCAAGAATTCACTCTTTTATTGGACGGACCCCAAGAGGCTTGCAGATAGCTGGCTTGCAGATGTCTGTTTATACAGTTTTACAACATTTGAGATTCTTGGATGGACACAGTAAAGTATAAAATAAGAAGAAAATAATCCCATTGAAGAGATCAATTGATGAGAAAATCTTGAAAGATTTGGCATTAGAATTTCAAGACAGTAAACACTTATTCTGTTGACAACATTGCTGCACAAAGTTTTAGATTTCCGTTGGAAATGTGCTGTTTCACATACCATATTTCAAAAATTCCGTTACTCTTTGTCATAAATCATATTAATAGTAATATCATAACTTATTATGTTGACTGCTGCTATATAAGAATTTATAGAAACCATAAATTATGAGTACATTTATATATTAGAACTGTGCAAATCATTTGCAACAAAAGCAAAGAGCATGGTTTCAATACAAATTCAAAGTTGGGGTTAGATTTAGAAGATATTTAGCAAACCTCAGTTTGTTCATGGTCTTCATTGAAACTGAGACTTTTTTCATTTCAGGTGGTTTTAAGATGAAACCAGGTGAAACTCATCAGTCTCCAAATGTGCTTTACTTTGAGAGTTTGGGCTGTGTGAACACACAGTGGTCAGAACTAAATAAAATGTCAGAGCTGCTTTTGCAATACCTTCTTCCCCCCAAAAGGCAAAGTTTAGATGAGGATTGGGAGTAAACAGGAGAGAAGAGATAGGGAGGAGGCTGACAGAAGACCTTGAGGCTTCTCCGGTTTAGATTGTGAGGTTGGAGAATCACAGCGTGTAACCATGATTGATTTGGGGAGTTGGTGAGACAAGGTTCTCAGAATGGTGCGGGCAGATGCTAGGTGTGTCTGGTGGTGTGCAGGTTAGGCAAGGGATTGAGGGCTGGTGTGCAGACTGGGTATAGGATCCAGCTGCTAAGTAGTGGGGTTGCTTTTGAAGATGTGGCTTGCGTCATCTCCCCTACCAGTTAAAAGAGAACATGGAAGCCAACTCCTCCACAACCTTAAGTGCTAGTGTTCTCAGAGCTGAGAGCTGTGTGTGCAAGTAGGAGAGTCCAGAAGCTGCTCTCAAATTGGTTTAGGGATTGAGCAGAGGAGGCAGCAACAGCAATAGGAGGAGTGATGCAGCAAGCCCAGATGTACAAGAGCTATGAACTGCCAAGCCTAGAGATGCTGGGGTTTGGCCCTGGAACAAATTAAGTACTTCCCTTGCCTGACTCCAACTAGGTTCTAGCAACAGTGGGGTTTATGTTCCACCCCACTCCCCAAGTATGGGGCATTCTCTGATTATGTCAATCTGGAGGAAGGGGAAGGAAGCCCTGGGAACCCACTTCCACTTCATTTTTCCCCAGCTACTCTAAACCATGCAGCCTCTTCCTCCTCTTATTTTACAGTGTCCCAGATTCATGAAAGTGTTTGTTATAAGTAATGACTCTCTCTCTGAGTATTTTCAGTAATATTAGACTAAATTTTTCAAAAGTCACAACAGCTGGCAAGGAAACGGATTTTTCTTCATGTGAAAAAATGAGTGTTTTTTTGGGGAACGGGGCTTCAAACTGAATTGGGATGAAAAGTGAACAACTCAAAATTTTCCCTGGCAAGGAAAATCCAGACATTTGTTTCAGGAGAACTAAACCAGAATTTTTTGACTTTGCCAACAGCCCATCTGGTTTCCCAGCTGCCTTGTTTTCCAGACTGTCTAGCTCCCTGGCTGCCTATTAGACTGGCAGTCTAGGCAGGGCCGGCGTGCCCACTAGGCAACCCTAGGTGGTCGCCTAGGGTGCCGGGAGCCAGGGGGCGCCTGACCGCAGCTGCCGCCCGCCCTCCCAACTCCACGGCTGTGCCGGGGGGGGGGGGAGCGGCACCTGGTCATGGCTGCCACCTGCCCTCCCAGGGGGGTTCTGGGAGCCGGGGGGGGGTGCCTGGCCGCGGCTGCCGCCTGCCCTCCCAGGGGGGTTCCGGAAGCCGGGGGGGGCGCCTGGCTGCGGCTGCCGCCCACCGTCCCGGCTCTGTGGCTGAGCCGGGAGCCGGGGGTGGCGCCTGGCTCCGGCTGCCAACCGCCTTCCCAGGGCAGTTCCGGGAGCCAGGGGGCGCCTGGCCATGGCTGCCGCCCACCCTCCCAGGGGGGCGCCTGGCTGCAGCCCGCCCTCCCAGCTCTGCAGCTGAGCCGGGAGCCGGGGGGAGCAGCTGGCTGCAGCTGCCGCCTGCCCTCCCGGCTCCGCGGCTGAGCTGGGAGCTGGGGGGGCACCTGGCTGTGGCTGCCACCTGCCTCCCAGCTCTGCGGCTGAGCCGGGAGCTGGGGGGGCAACTGGCCGTGGCTGCCGGGAGCCGGGGGGCGCCACGGGTGCGGGGAGGCTGCTGGGTGGGGGGCTGAGCTGCGGGGGGGGGGGCAGTGTTAGCTGGGTGGGGGGCACAGAGGGGTGGATTGGTTGCGGGGGGTTGCGGGGGGGCCTAGGGCGCAAAACTTCCTTGCACCAGCCCTGAGTCTAGGGAGTCTACTGTTTGGGGAGCCCAGGGAGATGGGTGGCCAAGATAGACTGCCAGCCCACCAGGCAAGAAGATGGAGAGATGGGCATCCCAGGGAATCTGGCAGACTGCCTGACAGCTGGCTGGTTAGCAGGTCAAAAACCAACCAGGCAGGGAGGCAGGCTGGGTAGCCACTCACCTTCCCTGTTTAGTGTCCATGGAACGTTTCAACTGATTTGACATGATCCTGCAGAATGCTGAGTTGGTGCAAATGAAACATTTTCCAGTGGAAAAACTGTTCCCATGGAAAATTTTCAACCGGCTCTATTAACATTTGTTGCCTGTATTTTTGGGTGCCCAATTTAAAATATTTCAAAGCTGTCTGAAGCAGCACATCTAAGCTGAGCACCCTTTCTCTGAAAATCAGGCCTCTTTAAGATGTCTTAAATTGGGTGCCACAAACTGTGGCACCACTGAAAATTTAAGCCAAATATTCGTTTGAACCAAATTTACTCCTTCCAAAAGATTTACAGCAGAGTGTTTTCTGACTGAGAAGAGAAATGTTCCATCCTCTGCTTCATTCTGTTGTACGTGTTAATTTAGAATGTTTTTATAGCAGCAGTAGGCCCAAACTCTAAATGACAAATTTGTCATCCTCATTCACACAGGAAGGTAAATGAGTGATACCGGTGTAATTTCATTCTCAAGCTACAAGAAGTTTCTGTTCTGTAAAGTAGGGGCCTCTTCTAGGCTGTGTGTATTATTCAGGAGCAGAGCATAGTAGAATTTTTTTAAGAGGTGGAAGAAAAAACTTTATTTAATCTAAATACCAACAAAATGTTTCTCAAGGGCACCTACTACAGTACATTTAGACTCTCTAGGAAAACCACAACTATTGATGAATTTAGAAGACAGAGGATCTATATGGAAAAAAACTGCTCTAATTATTGGCTGCCTTTGTAATTAGAGGAAGGCAAAATCAAATCATTTGTTTGAGTTGATGGGTAGTGACTGAATATATAATACAAAGCAATATAAATGTTACTATCATATCTTCAGGAACTGTAAAATGGTCAGTGTATTGCTAACGAAGTTTTTACAACAAAGTAATGTTTGAGGAAGATTTGGATACAAGCTAAGACACCTGATGAGTTTTCTGCCTCATTTTATAGTTCCAGACACTGAAAATGTATTCTACCACAGTGTGTGAGGTGATATAAAGAAAGGGACAAATGAAACTAGTCTGTTATCTTTTAGATTACATTAGAGGTACTAGGATTTGCCACTAGGGATTTTGCCCAACAAGCAAACGTTGTTTTCCTTCATAACACATACAGTTATGGTACATACTTCAAAAGCTAGATCTATTTAAATGATGCCATGCATGCTTGTAAATAAGCACCTGTCACCAAATCAGTATCACACATTACAGCTGGAAACATGTTATAGATAAATCTTTTTACAGCATTTCTTATTTGGACCAGATCCTCAGCTTGTGTAAATCAGCACGGATACTTTGACTTTCATAAAGCTATATTGATTTACATCAACTGGGGATCTGGCCTTATAATTAAAATCTTGTCTCTGACTGGCAATAAAATACCCTGAACTATAAATAGGGCATTTTAATTTTGCTTTGAATGTAGTAGGCTCTCTTTAGGTAACTGATATTTTCTGAGATTTATTTTATTCCATTAAAACTGTGATCAAGGGAAAGAAATAGGAAAATAAGGATACAGAAGAGATTTCAATTTGACTGGACCACCCTTTTTGTTTCGGAAGTGTTGACGGTTTTGCAAAAGGGTTACATTTTTGGTGCATGCATACAGTGCCACAAAGAACAATGCTACACGAGTCCCATATTTCCTGATGTTTGGGCAAGAACCTAGATTACCCAGAGACTTGTGTTTTGGAATATTGGAGGATGGCTATAACTACAAGATACATCACTAATATATCACCCAGTTAAGAGAAAAGTTGCAAGATGCTTATTGTCTCACGCGTGTCCATAAGAACTCAAACAGAAATAAGTGCTCTTATGATGCTAGGGTGTGTTCTAAGGATCTCCTGCCAGTAAACAGAGTTCTGTTGTGAAATTTGGGTGTTGCTGGCAAACACAAAATAGCAGAAAGATAGAAGGCATTACCTTACCTTTGGTGCTTGGGGGAAAAAATGGGTGCTCTCTCAGTTCGCAATCTCAAACCTGAGACTGGGCCAGGTCAAATAAAGACAGTACATAGGAACCTCCTATTACCTGTGAGGGAATTAGGAATGCCCCTTGCAAGATGGGCCATTGTATAGGACCTGGGTAGCAAAAGGATGTTGAACCAAAGCTACTACCCAACTCATGCAGTGGGTATTCTGAGGGTAAATCACCACTACTCTGAGAGTATGAAAGTAAGTCTGAAGAGGAGAACACTACCATGGCATATACTAGAATGGATTCTCACCGCAGTCTGCTGAACCCTGTGAGAGTTCCACTTCTTTGGCCTTATACTCAATGTATACTCATGTATGTCCATTGCTGGAGTACCATGGCCCTCAATGAGACCAGACAGCGGTATGTCAGTTGGCCCTACCAATATTCCCAGACCTCCTTGAAGAAAGACAGGACTCTGACAAAGCCCCTAGATTGTTTGACAGGGCAGACATATATGTGGATGACATCACTGGTGCTCTGAACATCTGGTACTAGAACAAGAGAGAGAGGAGCCTACATCGGTATCTGAGGGACCTTCAGGGGAACGTCTACTATCCCTAGCCCAAAAAGAAACCCCTTCTGACCCTGCAATGCTTTCTTGCGATAGAGTTATCTTGTGACAGGGTTATCATGCCAGTAAATGAGTTAATTTATAATGTGCCTGGAATTGTTAGCGAGGAACCAATACATTTAGTTCGCATGCAATAGTAGGCTTCCTAAGATCCTATGGGGAGAAATAATGGACCTAATATAATGTGTGATTTGCCAGGATGACAAATTCTTGGTTTGGTAGAAGGATGTAAGCCACTGATGTGAATGAGTTCTCTTCTGCTAGCTATATATGAACTGGAGGAAAAAGACCTCATGAGCAAACCTAATTTGAATAGACACACCTACTCTGCCAAAATAATTATTTTTTGGCTGTTTTGGGTTAAAATTCACTTAAGTTTCAGATGCAGGGGTAATGCAAAGTTGTTATCCTTATTGTATGACTAAAGGGCAGCAGAACTGTATTTGATAGATGCTAATTGAGGCGTCACTATCACTTAAATCTCATTCATTAAGCATGGGGTAGTCAGCCAAATTCAAGTGCAAGTCAGAGGAGGTGGGGGAAAGATGTTTCAATCTAGGGGTGGGGATTCTGCTTAAGTCTTAGATGCCATTTGACCTGTCCACCTCACAATGGTGGAAGGCAGGAGTAATGGAGCAAAATCTTTGTGAGATCAGAATTAGGCTCTTCAGCAGGAGTTAGGTGCCTAGGCATTTTAAAAATCCCACCAGTTGTGCCTCTGCATCTTCAGTTGCCTAAATACCTTTAAAAATCTGGCCCTAAGTGTTAAATCCTGTACCGTTTACCCTGTGCAACTCCAGCAACTTCAAAGGAGGTTACAATGGGGTATAGAGCAGTACAAAATGTGCCCGTAAACTTTGAGACTGTTCTCAAGTGGGAAGACTATATTGAACAGAGAATCATGGTTTGTTTGTTTTATACCTCCTGAAACCAATTCTCCATCTCCACCCGGAATTTAGAGAAACAAACAGCTTAGATTGTTTGTTGCATCAAAGTAATAAAGTCTACTCATTCTGTCAGATTGAACCACATATTTAAACAAACAAACAAAATCCAACACTTCACTTAACATATTGGGTAGATTCCCCCCCGCCCCACCTCCCTCCATGTTACTGTAGTCTTTAAACAGCGTGACAGAAGTACACTTCCACTTCAGTTAATGGATTTATCAAATACCTTATTTCATGCTCTCTGCTTTTGATTTATGAATTTTGATCCTAGAGACAAGGACCCTGTGAGTATTGATTGTGGAAAATGTCAGACTAACAGAAGTTAATTTCACTTGTACATGTGGAAGTCTCTGATTCTCTGACAGCGCTGTCTGCTGAGAATCAGCTGTCACTGAGCCCAAGTGACACAATGCCGTCACAACAGGGAGCCTTTCCACCCAGCAGACCAGATTTCCACTGCATTATGGAATAAAATGACACGCAAATATGTATCCAGAACTTGGTGTGGTGTGGGTTGGTGAAGTGAAGAAATTAAATATATCCATGAGAGTTCCAGGCAGAGAGAGAAGGTGTAAGGCATCAAGCAGAGGGTGGAGTCCTGCCCTTTGAGGTTTCAAGTATTTGATTGCAGTATGTCTGACAGGATAATGGAATGTCATTCTGCCAGCTCTTTGGCTGATTAGGGACAATTTATTTATTGATTGTCTTTCTTTGTAAATTATAGGTCCTTTTTTAATACTAAAGTCAAAGTATTACTTATAGAATAGAACATTCCAGCAGCATAAAACAGCCAATCTGTCCCCTCCACCCCCTCCCATATGTGGTGTTCATTGTCAAGACATGATTGCAAACTTTAAACTTCAGAGATTGTATTCATGTTGAATTTTAAGTGAGAGTAACTGTGTTGCTGTTGGATATAATGTTAAATTGTAACAGCTATAAAGAACAGGTGTAAGCAAAACAGCAAATTCCAAATGCCTTTTACTTTGCTGGATTAATGCTAATTATGTATAATATAAAGCCACATGTTCTCATTGGAAAATAGTGGGAGTTATTTAATCGATATCTCTGAAGTCATTGGAAAGAATCTTATTGACTTCAATGGAGATGGATCAGGTACTAGGTTAGTTCTGTAAAAGTAGAAGTAAAATACCTTTATTTTTTATTTATTTAATTCTGGGGAGGTAGACGGGAGGGAGTAACCCTAGAGGAAAAAGAAAGCAAACGGATGGGTTTTGTCTGGGAAGTTGTTTTTTTTAAAAAAAAGGTAAAATGGAGCTAAGATTGAGAGTATGTATCAAGGATTTTAGGTAAAATATATTACAGGGATATTGTAATTAGCCTCAAAACAAGCTCTATAAAACCAGGATATTCAGAGTTAAGGTTAAAGGTAAAAGAAATTCAGACATGTTAGTGTATGGAAAAGCACAGTTAAGGAACCAAAGCAATCTTAACTGTGACCTCTAGTGCAGTGTGGGTGTGGGGGGAGGGAAAGAAATAATTCATTGTGTCCTTAAAAAAAAAAATCTGTTTAATCTAGTTCACAAACACTCAAATACAATAATCGTATGGCAGGGCATGGTATCGCTACAGAAATTATCCCACTTCGGATAACTTTCTTCATCCTAGAATATTTCAGAGGTCACACTAGAAGAAGTTGCATGGAGTACCAAATGCAGATTGAATTCCCTTAGTTGCCCTTTAAAATTTTGAAGCACACAGTGGAAGGGACATGCTCAGTTTTTTGAGGAATGGGAAGGCAGTACCAAGTTGGGACAACGTGATACTAATTCAACAGAAAAGACACATGGTCTATCAACGTTCATAGACATATCTCTTCTATTACCGTTTTTGACAACAGGGAGGGTTTCAAAGTAATTTTTTGTACCTAGATCATCAGAGATTCTGATCAAATTCTGAACAGGACTGCTGGCAAACTGTTGTGTATAGAATTTTTGAACCTAAAGATAATATGTAAATATTAAGGGAGTTTTAAAATGTCCTATGTAAATATGTACTTAAAGATTTTGAACAGGGATATTTGACTATTGTTATGGCTCTTGCACTACTGAAAAAAAAAGTGAGACTTCACTAGGTTTGTGACCAGTTCCTGTACAGAGGAGCGTGAAAGGACTTTGCAATATCATCTCCTTTGTTCAGCCACACAGAGCCAATCAAAATGCATCCCGTAAAGTTGGTTAGATCATATAATGATAAACATGCAATCTCTCATTTTGTTTACTATTAAGTCCAAAGTTCACAGTATCCACGCTAAATCACATCTAAGAGGTCATTTTTATGATAGGTTATGTGGAATGGAAAGACCCAGCTTTAGCATGAAGTGGTAAAACCTTCACCGGTTCAAGGGCCTTTACTCACAGTGCCTACGAGTGCAGACTATATAACCCAATGCTCTCCTCAAAGATAAAGCTTTGTCCATCGAGGCTTAGCTCAGAGAGGTTCTTTTTTTTTTCTTTTTTTTTCTTTTTTTTTTGAAAACTATCCTGTATCTGGATTTTAAATATATTTGCAGTCTAAAACAGCTTCTTCTTATATCCACAGCTTCCTTTCAACTTTAATTTTCGCAGTTGCTTTGATTTGCTTTGTTAAGCCTCTTTCAATAGAGAGAAGGTGAGAGCAGCCTGATCATCCCATATACAAGAGGTGGCAGGCCTGTTCAGATCTTGGCCTTTGTAGCTGTCCTCATTCCATTGACTTTCTGTCAACTTCACTCACTTTTTATGTGTGAGTCTGATTTAAAAAAAACAAGACCAAATGTACTTATTTCTGCTATATGGGAAAAAGAGAGAAATCATTCATATGCATGATTTCATAGGAACCTAAGTGCCATCTTGGCAATAATTGAAGAGTTTATGTTGATATTTGTTTTATGTCTTTCATGATATATTCTGCTATAGAAAGAAAATATTTCCTGAGCAGTATCAAAATGGTGGCTGTCCCAAAAAGTACTCCAAGGAATATTTTCCATGCACAGGTGTTTTGATGGAGTAGATAGAGTCCCTCCACTTCATTCAAAGAATTAAAATAGCATCTAATGTTATACAAAAATATGCTAAACTGGCCTTTTCTTTTTGGATCATGAAAAAATTAAGTAAATAAATATATTACATATAAGTATCTATAAATTGTGCACATTTGTGTGTAATATACTACAAATACATTAATTTATACAAATCTGTAGGTGTTGTTGGATGTTTTCATTTATCTAGAGAGTGACTGAAAACGTGGGGGATGATTTTTTTTTTTCATGATTTCATGTTTTCCTCTTTTTTTCACAGAGGAAAAAACAGTTTGATGAAAATTTTGTGATCAGCTTATCTAGCCATCTTTCTAAAATAAAGACTATATTATGATGGTGTGATACAAAGGTTTGATACCAATTTAAGTTTGGAATAGCTTCATTATATACAACTAGTGAAGCCAATAGTGAGATATGCAGGTCATCACAAAAGAATGTGATAAAATGTTTATGCCTGATAAAACCATTAAATATTCCATATATGGTACTTTTAAACAAAAAAGCTATTTGAGTAATTATATAAAGATTTATAAATGCAAGAATTTCTCATATCCCTCATTCCATACAGACATGTCCTTTAGTTTCCATGAGTCTGACTATACAGGGCGCACAGAGAGAGAGAGAGAGAGAAATTAAACCCAATCACCGTAAATCTCCTCTAAAAGTGGATTTTAAGTCTGTAGACATAAAAATAACAGGACTTAACTGCCCAGTAATTATGAACCTTCCAGGGCTAGAAATAATGTATATCCCTTAAGAATGGTGAGGATCTCCCCTTTTCAATGGTATAAAACTTCCATTTTTTAGCCAGAAAAAAACACAAGACAAATGAATCTTAAACCTGTTCCTGTTACAGAAATGTATATAACCACTCTATGATCATGGACCAGTGCAGTTTTTATGAGAAAATTCCATGTCTGGAGAAAAGGAAACATTTTTGAGGCAAGTTGATCTTAGAAGATAGTGTCTGATAAAAGCCTCTCAGGGATGTGTGTGGAATGCAAGGCATCTCAGTAGAGAGAATTTAGTTGGCATGATACAGAAGAGATGGTCAAAGGTGCATGAAAAATTGTAAGCCATGTGATAAATTGTATTCATCATGTACCTCTGACCACCTGATTTGCATTCGGTCCACAAATCCATCTCCCTAGAACTTACTCTATCATCAAAAACATCTGAGCAGCTTCCAACAGCCACTTTATTTAAAACAAAACAAAAAAAAATAGCTTCCAGAAAAATGTTTCCTTTCCTTCAAATGTGAAATTTTCCATAGTTACATTCGCCCAATGATCAGCATCTGCAATATTTAGGCCTGGAACAGTGACTGGTTTAATGTCAAATTATAATCTTGCAACCCTTGAGGTCAGGAAATGTCTCCCTTTCAAGGTAGAAGGCTCAAAGTCCCAACTCTCCAGTAGGAAAACAGGATTCTACAAGTGATAGGACATAACATATTGATCCTTAATATCCAATATTATATGTATGAAAAATCTATTTTATAAATTTGTTGAGTGTTTTAAATGTATTAGTTATGACTTTCCTGTCTCGGAGATTTTTACACTGAGCCCTACACTGGCGGAGTGGGGAAGCATCGACCTAAGATATGCAACTTCAGCTATGGGAATAGCGTAGCTGAAGTCGACGTATCTTAAGTTGACTTACCTCGGTGTCCTCACGGTGGCGAGTCGACTGCTGCCACTCCCCCGTCAACTCTGCTTCTGCCTCTTGCAGCGGTGGAGTTCCAAAGTCGACGGGGAGCGCGCTCAGGGATCGATTTATCGAGGCTAGACTAGACATGATAAATCGACCCCCGAGAGATCGATCGCCACCCGCCTATCCGGCGGGTAGCGTAGACCTGCCCTTAGAGTCCTGATACATTTGATATTATTGTTTATATCCCTCATACTTCAAAATAACCAAGTTATCGAAAATATTTCAGCTACAGAATGTGGAATGTGTTGCCTCATCTATGGATTGTGTATTAATTATATTGATTCCTTAAGAGTTCCTAGTTAGGCTACAAATGCATGATGATTTGGTGTGCTTTAAAGGTTTTATTGGCAGATCAGGAATGACCTGCATAACTCACATTGCTCATGAGCAATGTGATCATCCCAAACTCATTTTAATAAAATCTTAATGCCACACCATTTATTCTCAAAGAAAGAGAAAATGCAAGAAAGATCTGTAAAATTATACATAATGTGTAATATATAGATCAGTACAATGAAACCTTTAAACCTCACCATCATTTCTGTATATGTCATAAAATTTACAGAAAAAATGATTTTAGACGCATTGTAGGGAGTATCATTAAAATGTATTGGTATGACTTTTCATATCCCTCTATAGATACCTAAACTCCCTAAGTACTGTGACTTTAACTGTACAAGTGTAACTCACTGGTTACTGTATATTACTAGTCTCATCTGCCAATCTTTACAGGATATGAGTTGTTACAGCCCCTACCTACAGTGCCTTGGATCTTTAATTCAAGCTGTAGTCGTTTATGCTCTTAAACTGTGAAGGTCCCCAATTTAATCCTTGGTGTGTCAGTCAAGATGATGACCATCACATAAGCATCTGAGATGCGGAAAAGTTATCACTAATACATTTAAAACCTCTAAAATTAACAAAGCATACACACATAATGTCATGATTTTAAGGCCCAGTAGTTTTGAACCTACTAGGTATACAAGCTGGAAGTACTGTCCTATCGTGTGTGTGTGTGTGTGTGTGTGTGTGTGTGTGTGTGTGTGTGTGTGTGTGTGTGTGTGTGTGTGTGTGAGAGAGAGAGAGACACAGACAGACAGAGTACACACACATGCATGCAAACAATACCATATATGTGAAGGCATTTGATAACTTTTTGTTAATCAATTTGCCTAAGAAATGTTTTCATCTTTCCAAATATGGAATTTCTCCCCCAAATTAATCCAGACCAAGGGCCAGGAAGGGGCAAAATTCAATCCTGGTCCAGTAATAGGTTTTCTATACATAAAAACGTCATACATTTAAAATATAATTTTTCACAGTCCTTGAGAGCTAGAAACATGGAAGGGGAGACTCCCAGATCCCCATCGGAACCCAGTAATGCTTGCATCTAGAATTGGAAGTAACAGTCTCATCAGACTTGACTGTTTTTCTAAAATAAAAATATGACTGGAGGTGTTTTTGGAAGTTTTTTAATAATCATATTTTATTCTCTCTCTGAGCCCCAAACAGTTGGGCGAAAGGTCTACAGGACTTCGATCATGCAACTAATTGCACCTAGGTAGACTGCTGGGCCCACACACAGTCTCATTAAAGTCAGTTGTGCGCCACGTCTGCACACAAAATGTTTCAGGACTGAAGGTATATCTACATTTAAAACACTACAGCAGCACAGTTGTTGCTCTTATTTGTAGATGCTCACTACAGCAACCAGAGGGGTTCTCACATTTCTGTAGTTAATCCACCTCTCCAAGAGGCAGTAAGTAGGTCATGGATCTGCAAACTTTGGCACACAACCCGTCAGGGTAAGCCCCCTGGCGGGGCAGGCCGGTTTGTTTACCTGCCGGTCAGCAGGTTCGGCCGATCGCCGCTCTCACTGGCTGCGGTTCGCCACTCCAGGCCAATGGGGGCTGCAGGAAGCGGCGCAGGCCAAGTTAAACAAACCGGCCAGGCCCACCAGGGGAGCTTACCCTGGCTGGCTGCGTGCCACAGGTTACCAATCCCTGAGCTTGGTCATTGGAAGAATTCTTCTATTGACCAAGCACTGTCTTCACTGGGTGTTAGGTCAGTCTAATTACATCTCCCGGGGTGTGGATTTTTCATACCCCTGTGAGATGTAGCTATGTCAATATATATTTTCAATGTAGACCCGTCCTAAGACTTAGGATACTTAGTTTTACAGGTGGAAGGATACAAGAAATAATCCCATTTTTTTGTAAAAATAAAATAAAATAAAAATTAAAAAATTAAAACCCTCTCTAAATCATTCCTCAAATAGCTTTTCTGTACCACATGTACTATATACAAATATTTGATAGCATGGTATGAAGGTTTTATCTGCACTTGTTTAGAATGATCTGAGTTCATCTCTTATGTGAACATTTTAAACTCATGCTGACAAAATCTGCATCTAAAACCAATGTGTATTCCAAACCCATGTGGACAAAATAGCACCAATATATTGTTTAAAACTATTTTAACAATATTTCTGATTTTTTTGTCTGTATAATATTTGGTGGTATACAAACACTCACACATATATCTTTGGTCTTCTCTACATGAATTGCAATATTAGGATTGTTTTTCTCAGTTTGATCAGTGGGCTCTGGCAACAGACTGCACCAGTTCAGAATACAATGTGGTATTGTTTGCACAGCTCTAGTATCCTTCTCCTTTTTTCCTAAATGCTTACATGGTGGATATGGTTAACAAGCCCCACCAGCTGGCATATCTGTGCAGACATAATTGCACATGAATGGCACGGGGAGAGGGGAATGAGGGAAGAAATAAAACAGATAACAAGCAAAGGGAAAAAGTAGCACTGTAAACAAGCAGCATATTTTTTCCCCTCCACAGCGCAAGCTTTTGTGACTAGAGGCAGTATCTGTGTGCAGCCTGACTTCTAATCCATATCGCAAACAGCTTCCAGATGCCTGAATCCCCACCACTATTCTGGGATCCCTGCCCTTCACAGATGCCTCTCTATGAGGGGGGTCTATAAGTAAAATTGGGTGTATTTTACTAATCATTCATTTCCAATCTTCCTGAAGGGAAACTTTTATTAATAAACTCTTTTCATCTGTCTCTTTGATTAGGAGGAAGATAATCGCTTAGTCATGTGAAAGGGGAAAAAAAGGTTGCTGGGGGGTCGTCTTTTTTAACATGTGCTTGAGTGGAAGGAAACAAATAAAAAACGCAGAACAATGTAAGTACTAAATGGTTCCAGTTGAGCTTGAGCAGTGGAGTGCAGTTTGAATAGAAATCTTGGAGGCTGGATTGGCCTCACAAGGCAAGCAGAACTAATGCTTCTGATCCCAGCTACTTCCCTGGCAGAAGGCACTTGGGCTCGGCCTGTGTACACTGACTGGCAGGTGCTCTCTAACAAGAGTGGTCAGAATGGTACAGAAGAAGCCAATTCTGTGTTCCTAAATCAGAACAGGTGTAGCAGTTAGGAATATGTTCCCTCTAATTTTTGACAGGCTGTGTACGCAAAAAATTTCTTCTATGCAAATTGTTGTGCTTCTGTGCAAGTTTTTGTGCGCACAGTGTTTCACCGTGTGCGCGGGGTTTAGGATCTGTGTGCGCGCGCACACGCACACAGCTTAGAGGGAACAGTGGTTAGGATTAGCAAATTTTCAGGTTTTAGACTCACTGAAGAGTAATTCACGTTTTTCCTCGCAGATGGTTTCTTCTGAATATTTTCTCTTAGGTCAGAATGTTACTCTCCAGACCCACTACCACACACACTCTCTCTGTCTCTCTCAACTTCCTGTGCATTTTTATTTTGCTAAAACATGAGAATAATACATCTCTGTAACTTTCAGCAGTTAATTATAAAGTTTAGCTTGTGCAAGGGGGATTTTCCTACTTAATGTACATTCCTTATTTCAGAATTACAGCATACATTTTACACCTTAACTCACTATGTATTCTGGTTTTGGCAAACAAATTGAGCCCAAATGCAAGCTGATGATTTTAATAAATGTGAGACATAATTATCCTTTAAATACAGACAATGGGGTCATATCCGTAGTTGGTGTAAACTGGCATCATTCCATTTGAGTTCATTGAAGCTGCACTGATTCACTCCAGCTGAGAATCTACTCATGCATATTTTAAGCTGTAAAATTCTATGAACCTGATTCAATTGAAATTCTGTCTGACTTCCATGTCTCACAAGCTAAGCAGCCTCCTTCCTCTTTCTGTACAACTCCTCCTCAAACTGGATTGTACTTGCTTTGCAGGACTGATGGATTTTTTTTTTCTAATTAAATCTCACCTAGAAGAAGCTGTACTTACTTTTGGTTATGCTGCTTAAGCTTGATTCCCACCCTGCAGTTAATACTTTTTTTTCTAAAAGCACCGATATTTACAACCTGTCATTTATTCAGCAAAATATTTAAATACAGACAGGCAGTGTGACATAGAGCATTGGAGGGCGGCTCAGGAGATCTGGGTTCTATTCCTGGTTCAGCCACTGGCCTGCTGGGTGATCTTGGGCAAATATCTTCACCTCCCTGTGTCTCAGTTTCCACATCTGTAAAATGGGGCTAATGATACTTATTTCCTTTGCAGAGTATTGTTAGATCTACTGATGAAAAGTGTTGTATAAGACTAGATGGTGGTATTATTACATAATTTGAAGCATGGGACTGTTCTGATGCTTACAATGTCCCACATATGATTCCCTTTTTTTCCATGCTGTAATAGTGTATTCAGTTCATGTGTACTGTAGGAGTGCAATAAATAGTTCTGCCATTACTTGGGACATAGAGCAAAATTTTATTATTTAAATTCATATTGTTTCAAGAATTGTATTTATTACATTATTGTAAACCAACATATTTGCACAAAAATCTGCTACTTGTATGCATTGATAAGTGTTTGAATTATGAGTGATGATAACATGAGTGGTCAGTTTCTCCATAAATGAACAGGGAGTCTCCTATATAAGTTCTTTATTAGCATTACTTGCCAACCCTCACAGTTCCATCATGAATCTGGCAGTCGTTGGTGTTTTTCTTAAATTCCCAGCTCCAGAAATGATGTAAAATGGAAGAACCTCAGCTTTCATTTCTAAAAAAGAGTAAGGCCTAGATCCTCAAAGGTATTTGGGTGCCTAACTCCCACTCATTTCAATCACAGTTAAGTGCCTAATTACTTTACTTTAAGGATCTGGCTTAAGTTTCTAGCCCTCCCTGTGTTACTCTAGTGCCCAGATGCCCCAACCCAAGGGCCCTGTTGTGCCAGGAATTGCACAACTGCATAGTGAGAGACTGAGGATTTATCACTCTCACCCACTTCATATTCACCCTCTTTCATTCCTTCAGTCCATTTTGTGTACTTGCCAGTGTTTCTAAGCGTCCCCAAACAGATGTCCCATTTTTACTACCTTGCATATTGGGAAAAGAGTTAGTGTTTCCTTAAAGGGACCACAAAACCAAGCAGTCTCAAACATAGGCACTCTATGTATAAAACACTTTGGGCCTGATTTTATGCCTGATCTTGTCAGTCAAAGTGGGGTGTAAAATGCTACGATTCTGAGTTGGCAGTGTTCTCACACATGGTTCTCACAATAGTGATTCAGGCCAGAGTGCCCAGGGAGTTGCTTAATTTTATGGCCTATTTTTGGCAGTGTCAGTGGTTGGGAGATGGGGCATGGGTAAGGTTCTGGTTCTCTGGCTTTTTGTGTTCCCTAAATATTGTTCAAGTGTCTTTAGTTCGTAAATTACTTTTGCAGAGCAAAAGTTTTGCTCTTGGTGTTCACCAGATTGTGTCAAATTATATGTAACTGCAGAAAATGTCTTGGCAAAGAATATTCCTGGAGCCCACTGTTCCCACTAAGCTGTGTGCGCGCGCACACAGATTCTAAATCCTGCGCACACGGCGAAACACTGCTCGCACAAAAATTTGCACAGAAGCACAACAATTTGTATAGAAGACATTTTTTGCGCACACGGCCTGTCAAAAATTAGAGGGAACATTGCGAGCCCCATACAGAAAATGTGTTATTCAATCAAAACTCTGGTGTGTATATATAGTCTATATAATATATTTATTTATATAATCAGGAAGAATACTCATCTGATAAAGCTTTTGGTTCTAATGGTAAAAAAGATACTATTCTTACACACAGGTGCTAAATCACTGTAGCACACAAGCTGCATTCCTTTTCCTTGTATTATAATACAGGTGTACCGCCATGTGTGGGAAAAGAGTCCTAGTAAACTTTTATATGGAGTAAGAAGACCTCTGGGCATTTTTCCCTTAATGCTTTTACCTTTGTTTTGGCGCTCAGTTAGAAAAGCAAGAGATTAACCTAGAATACAGTGTGAATGTTGGCCTGCTTTCTTAAATTTGCTGCTGCTAATAGGTATACCAGAGAAGAATAAGTAATAGATTATTTCCCAATCTCTAAAGTCTGGTCCTTTTGGTCTCCCCAGAAAAAGTTTTAAACTGCAATTTGAGATGGTAAATATGAGTGTATTAATATGTTTTCTGTGTTGATAAAATACATTTTGTTTGTTGTGATTTATTATGTACTAATATCCAAACTGACTTAGGACTTGATTTCTGTGCATGGATGATCATTTATGTTTGGAAAAAGAGTTGTTTTAGGAGTCAACATATTGCCTTTTTTTAAATGAATTTACTGGTAATAAACGGTGCTGGAGACTACAACTCTGCTAGCAGGACCTGCTGCCATAATAGCAGGAGCAGGTAAAATGTACTTTGTTGTGGGCAAGATCGGGTGGGCAAAAAACAAACAAAAACAAAACAGACTATGGTAATTTGTGGGAAAACACTAAATCTCTTGTCACAAATAGAATTTCAGCAGCGTAAAGAAAGTTTTTTCTTTTTTTTAAATAAAGGTTTTAATACTTACATTTAAGCAAGGGATAGAAAGATTTGATGAATATTATAACCAGAGTTAAAGTATTTTACATGGTTTCAGCAAGATTTGTTTTATTCTTTTAGTTGTTAAAATGTGTCTGAATTCCATTTATATGCAATATATATTAACCAACAGTGTTTTTGGTTTTTTTGTTTTGTTTTGGGGTTTTTTTTGTAGCATGGGAGAATCTCTCTCTCTTGCGAGCTTTGTGGGATCTAAGGTTTTTGCGAGTGGGAGCGGGATAAAAATGGAAGAAGCAATGCGGGAGAGGGTATTGCAGGGGAGGATGGGAGCGGGATGGGAGCAGTCGTCCTGTACAGGGCTCTACTGGAAACTGCAGTTCTATTATGTACAGGATAGGTGTAGCATAAGGCAGTGGAAGATTCCCCACATTGCCTCACCAGGGTACCTGAATCTTGATCTGGAGAGACCACATCTATGGGTGAGGGTAAATCAGTCTCTGTGCTCATTCATCCTTGCCAACAAGGGTGCCAGTTAGTACCAAATATGCTCATGAGTTTTGTTGTCTGGACACCTGTTCACTGGGAACTGAAAGACCATCATCTCATTAGACCTAGGCCACCAAATAGCCATCAGTTGGTGATTTATTTTAATCACTGTCAACCTGTGTCAGATTCAAACCAGTTATCTGGCTTCCTCGACCACGGGATGCTAATCCAGGAAGAACTGCTAGGCAGAGATGGCGTTCACCTTTCGAGGAGGGGAAAGACCATATTTGGATACAGACTGGCTAACCTAGTGAGGAGGGCTTTAAACTAGGTTCAACGGGGACAGGTGAGCAAAGCCCACAGGTAAGTGGAGAACATGGGGACCTGGGAGATGGGTCAGAAATAGGAGGGAGCGTGGGCTCTAATGACAAAGAGATAGGAGGGTCAGGGCAAAACTGGGAGGCAAGATCAAATCAGTAGATGCCTGTATACAAATGCGAGAAGTATGGGTAATAAGCAGGAAGAACTGGAAGTGCTAATAAATAAATTCAACTATGACATTGTTGGCATCACCAAAACTTGGTGGGATAATACACATGATTGGAATGTTGGTATGGATGGGTACAGCTTGCTCAGGAAGGACAGACAGGGGAAAAAGGGAGGAGGTGTTGCCTTATATATTAAAAATATACACACTTGGACTGAGGTGGAGATGGACACAGGGGACGGAAGTGTTGAGAGTCTCTGGGTTAGGCTAAAAGGGGTAAAAAACAAGGGTGATGTCATGCTAGGAGTCTACTACAGGCCACCTAACCAGGTGGAAGAGGTGGATGAGGCTTTTTTTAAACAACTAACAAAATCATCCAAAGCCCAAGATTTGGTGGTGATGGGGGACTTCAACTATCCAGATATATGTTGGGAAAATAACACAGCGGGGCACAGACTATCCAATAAATTCTTGGACTGCATTGCAGACAACTTTTTATTTCAGAAGGTTGAGAAAGCTACTAGGGGGAAGCTGTTCTAGATTTGATTTTAACAAATAGGGAGGAACTCGTTGAGAACTTGAAAGTAGAAGGCAGCTTGGGTGAAAGTGATCATGAAATCATAGAGTTCACAATTCTAAGGAAGGGCAGAAGGGAGTACAGCAAAATAGAGACAATGGATTTCAGGAAAGCAGATTTTGGTAAGCTCAGAGAGCTGATAGGTAAGGTCCCATGGGAATCAAGACTGAGGGGAAAAACAACTGAGGAGAGCTGGCAGTATTTCAAAGGGACACTATTAAGGGCCCAAAAGCAAACTATTCCGCTGGGTAGGAAAGATAGAAAATGTGGCAAAAGACCACCTTGGCTTAACCACGAGATCTTGCAAGATCTAAAAAATAAAAAGGAGTCATATAAAAAATGGAAACTAGGACAAATTACAAAGGATGAATATAGGCAAACAACACGGGAATGCAGGGGCAAGATTAGAAAGGCAAAGGCACAAAATGAGCTCAAACTAGCTACAGGAATAAAGGGAAACAAGAAAACTTTTTATCAATACATTAGAAGCAAGAGGAAGACCAAGGACAGGGTGGGCCCACTACTCAGTGAGGAGGGAGAAACAGTAACAGGAAACTTGGAAATGGCAGAGATGCTTAATGACTTCTTTGTTTCGGTCTTCACCGAGAAGTCTGAGGGAATGCCTAACATCGTGAATGCAAATGGGAAGGGGGAAGGTTTAGAAGATAAAATAAAAAAAGAACAAGTTTAAAATCACTTAGATAAGTTAGATGCCTGCAAGTCACCAGGACCTGATGAAATGCATCCTAGAATACTGAAGGAGCTAATAGAGGAGGTATCTGAGCCTCTAGCTATTATCTTTGGTAAATCATGGGAGACAGGAGAGATTCCAGAAGACTGGAAAAGGGCAAATCTAGTGCCCATCTATAAAAAGGGAAATAAAAACAACCCAGGAAACTACAGATCAGTTAGTTTAACTTCTGTGCCAGGGAAAATAATGGAGCAAGTAATTAAGGAAATCATCTGCAAACACTTGGAAGGTGGTAAGGTGATAGGGAATAACCAGCATGGATTTGTAAAGAACAAATCATGTCAAACCAATCTGATAGCTTTCTTTGATAGGATAAAGAGTCTTGTGGATAAGGGAGAAGCGGTGGATGTGGTATACCTAGACTTTAGTAAGGCATTTGATATGGTCTCGCATGATATTCTTATCAATAAACTAGGGAAATACAACTTAGATGGGGCTACTATAAGGTGGGTGCACAACTGGCTGGATAACCATACTCAGAGAGTAGTTATTAATGGTTCCCAATCCTGCTGGAAAGGTATAACAAGTGGGGTTCCGCAAGGGTCTGTTTTGGGACCGGCTCTGTTCAATATCTTCATCAACGACTTTGATATTGGCATAGAAAGTATGCTTTTTAAGTTTGCAGATGATACCAAACTGGGAGGGATTGCAACTGCTTTGGAGGATCACCTGGATCACCTGGATCGATCGCACTTCAGCTGTCGTTAAGACTGCGCCGATCACAACACGTCTGCCATTCTTCTCGCACTCTTGCCTTTCTTCTCCACGTTCGTCCGAAATGTTTAACGATGTCATCTTCCCATCTTCTTGGAGGCCGACCGGGGGGTCTTTTCTGTTCTCGCGGGTACCACTCAGCAATGATTGCGGTCCACCTGTTATCCCTGAGCCGTGCTGTGCGGCCCGCCCATCGCATCTTGTTATGTCTGCTTTCCACGACAATATCTTTCACACCGCTGCGTTCTCTGATGATTTCATTTGGTATACGATCCAGAAGGGAGATTCCCAACATAGCTCGTTCCATTGCCCTTTCAGCTACCAACAGCCGTTGCTCTTCTCTCTTTGTCAGTGCCCACGTTTCACTGCCATACAGCATGGCTGGCCACACTGCTGAATTGAAAATATTTTTACGTGTGGTCTTGTCAGTTTTTCCTTTGAGGATGTCCTTGATGGAATTAAACGCACACCATCCTGCCCGAATCCTTCGCGAGAGTTCTCCGTTCAGGTCTTGGCGCATATTAACTTCTTGGCCCAAATATATGTACTGTTCCACTTCTTCGATGTCTTCTCCTGTTACCATTATTCGGGTTTTTCGTAAGACGTCTGATCGCATATATTTCGTTTTGCAGCGGTTCATTTTCAGGCCGACCTGACTACTTTTCTTGTCGAGTCTTCGTAGCATGCTCTGCAGTTGGTTGGTGCTTTCGGCAATTAGTACAATGTCGTCTGCAAATCCGAGATGAGGTAATCTCTCTCCATTTATGTTGACACCACTCCTCCAACTGATCTTGTTCATAACCATTTCGAGGCAGGAGGTGAATAGTTTCGGTGAAATTGTATCTCCTTGCTTTACGCCTTTCTCGATTGGGATGCGGAGGGGAGTTTCAAGGAGAGTAATGTCTGTTGTACATCCAGTATTTGCTTCCTTCAACAAACTAATGTACTGCGTGTTAATGCCCTGCTCTGCGAGCGCCTTTAATATTGCGTTAAACTCAACACTATCGAAGGCCTTTTCATAGTCGACAAAAGCAATGCACAGCGGGAGTTTGTATTCCCTCGCTCTTTCTAGGAGCTGGCTAAGGGTAAATATATGGTCGATTGTACTGAAATTTCTTCAAAACCCTGCCTGCTCTCTCGGCTGTTGTTCATCCAGACTCTGTGAAAGTCGATTCGTTATCACCTTTGTGAAGAGCTTGTAGATGTGAGAGAGCAGGCATATAGGGCAGTAGTTCTTAAGATTTTCTCGATCACCCTTCTTGTGCAGCAAGATGGTATTCGACTCCTTCCAGCTTGATGGTATTTTTCCTTCTTCAAGATATCGACTGAATCTTAAAGCGAGGGCCTTCCAAAGTTTTTCGCCTCCTGCATAAATCATTTCTGACGTTATTCCATCTTTGCCTGGAGCTTTTCCCTTCATCTGGTGTAGTGCGCTTCGGACTTCACTAACAATTATTGGGGGGATGCGTTCTTCTGACTCTTCGAGGGTTGGGAGGGGGACGTTGATTCTTGATTTGAACAGTTCTGTATAGAAGTCCTTGCAGACCTCCTCCATCCCTGCTCTGTCAATTATTGTCTCTCCATCCTTGTTCTTCAATGCTGTTACGCTCAGTCTATACTGCGTCAATTCCCGCTTGCATGTCCTGAGGCTCTTGCGTGATTCAGCTGTTTTAAGGAGCTTTTCTTTCCGGAAGTTCTCGAAGTCATCCTTCAGTTTTCGCAGTATAAGCTTGCACAGAATGGAGTACTCGAGGTTGTTATCCGAGCTCCTTTTCATGTTGGAGAAGCGGAGAAACAAGCTTTTCGTTTCAATCAAGATTCTTCCCTTCGCCTTCTTCAGCTTTTTAATTTCAGCTGCTTTTATGCAACATCTCAACTTGTCAGCAAAGATACTATAGTCCTCATCACACTTTTCCATCTGGCTCCAGTCAAACCCAGAAATCGCTTTTTTCAGCTTTGCTTCATCGAATGTCTTCGGCTGCTGTTTCCTGTTTGCCATCTGTAACGCCTTCTTTTCCACCGCTTCGTCGAAAATCAACTTCGCTCTAAGCAGGCGATGGTCACTGCCGGTGTTGAATGGCTGCACCACCGAGACGTCTTGAACGATGCGCCTTTTATTGACTAAAATATAGTCGATTTCATTCTTACTCTTCGCGTTTGGTGCGATCCATGTCCACCTTCTTGAGATCTTCTTTTTGTACCAGGTATTTGCCACGTACAGTTCTTTCATTTCTGCCATCGCTACCAGCCTCTCTCCTCTTTCATTCCTTTCGCCGCTGCCGTATCTCCCTATGAACTTTTCGCCAGCTTTCCCTCGCCTGACCTTGGCGTTGAAATCTCCCATCATGACAGTGTAAGTGGACTTTTGCGCGAGAGCTCTTTCAAGCTCTCGGTAGAATTCTTCCACTTCTTCGTCCTCACTTGCACTTGTGAGAGTGTAGGCCTGGATGACCTTGAGGGTAGCTTTTGACTCCATCTGAAGATGCAGCACACCGATACGTGATGATGTTAGCTGGCATGAGCTGACTTTCAAAGACCAATCTTTATGGATGATAAATCCAACTCCTCCAACATTTCTAGCGCCATCTCCCTTTTCGAGCCTCACAGCACTTCCATCCTTCCAGTTGACTTCCAACTCCTTCTTTCGTCGGGTTTCGCAGACACCGAGAATATCACATTTTATCCTTTTCTTCTCCTCCATCAGATGGTTTAAAGTTTCCTCCTTTGCCAGTGACCTACAATTGTAAGTACACACAACGAGGATTGTCCTTTTCCATGTTGGCCTAGCACCTAACATTTTTAGCAACCTCTTGTTGCTCAATTTCCACTCTGCCACCGTAGAACGTGCATTTACTCGTGTTGTTTTAGCCATTAACTTCAAGCCATCCCACTGGCTAGGTGGGCAGGCTTTGGAGGATAGGGTCATAATTCAAAATGATCTGGACAAATTGGAGAAATGGTCAGAGGTAAACAGGATGAAGTTTAATAAGGACAAATGCAAAGTGCTCCACTTAGGTAGGAACAATCAGTTTCACACATACAGAATGGGAGGAGACTGTCTAGGAAGGAGTACGGCAGAAAGGGATCTAGGGGTTATAGTGGACCACAAGCTAAATATGAGTCAACAGTGTGATGCTGTTGCAAAAAAGCAAACTTGATTCTTGGCTGCATTAACAGGTATGTTGTGAGCAAGACACGAGAAGTCATTCTTCCGCTCTACTCTGCGCTGGTTAGGCCTCAACTGGAGTATTGTGTCCAGTTCTGGGCACCGCATTTCAAGAAAGATGTGGAGAAAGTGGAGAGGGTCCAGAGAAGAGCAACAAGAATGATTAAGGGTCTAGAGAACATGACCTATGAAGGAAGGCTGAAGGAATTGGGTTTGTTTAGTTTGGAAAAGAGAAGACTGAGAGGGGACATGATAGCGGTCTTCAGGTATCTAAAAGGGTGTCATAAGGAGGAGGGAGAAAACTTGTTCATCTTAGCCTCTAAGGATAGAACAAGAAGCAATGGGCTTAAACTGCATCAAGGGAGGTTTAGGTTGGACATTAGGAAAAAGTTCCTAACTGTCAGGGTGGTTAAACACTGGAATAAACTGCCCAGGAAGGTTGTGGAATCTCCATCTCTGGAGATATTTAAGAGTAGGTTAGATAAATGTCTATCAGGGATGGTCTAGACAGTATTTGGTCCTGCCATGAGGGCAGGGGGCTGGACTCGATGACCTCTCAAGGTCCCTTCCAGCCCTAGAATCTATGAATCTATGAATCTAGAAGTAATTACCATTGCCTGTTCACCAAGCATCATCTGTACTGAAGTGTCTGAGTGCAAATAGTATTTAGGTTCGCCCCATTTTCTAATGTTTAGCCATGGCAAGGTAACGATAATTATTTCTTTAAGGTTTTACATATAAATTCATCTCAGCCTAAAGTAGCTCTTAGAAATTAAAATGCTCTGCTAGTATTCATTCAGTCTGAGGAAGAATTCTCTCCATGTTATGATGACTGGGTGGTTCCCTGAGTATGCTCAGCTGAGGACCCTCACTTTATTTCAAGGAATCAGGTTACCATATTTGCTAACTACCTTATATCAGGCACCAGGTTAGATCTAAATTATGTGCCAAGGCCCAGCAGAGAAACACATGCTCTCTTTTTCACACAAACATAAGAATGGCCATACTGGGTCAGACCAATTGTCCATCTAACACAGTATCCTGTCTTCTAATAGTGGCCAATGCCAGGTGCTTCAGAAGGAATGAACAGAACAGGCAACCATCTCCTGTCATCCACTCCCAGCTTCTAGCAGTCAGAGACCTAGGGACACCCAGAGCATGGAGTTGTATCCCTGACCATCTTAGCGAATAGTAAGTGATGGACCTATCCTCCTTGATGAGGAGACGTAAGGCTACAAGTGTTCCTTCCCTTTTTAAAAAGGCCAGACTGCCACAGCTTAGAACCACCCTACCATTATCACAACCTGCTGCCACAAGTTAGCTCTAGGATCTCTGTAAGGTCTACACTGTAAATATGTTAACTTTGCTTCATAACAGCCCTATGAAGAAGGTGGTTAACTAGTATTATCCTTATTTAAAAGGGAGGGAAACTGAGATATGACGTGATTTGTCCAAGGGGACCCAGTTTGACAGCAGCAGAGTCAGGGCCAGAACTTTTGACACCTAAGCCTGTGCTCATTCCTCCAGACCATACTGCCTTCTTACTAAAGAAAATGTTTCCCAATTAGACGTAAATTATACGGTTTTATATATTATGTTTAATTAAAGAATGAGCAAATAGTTGTGACAACTGGCAAGATGGTTATTTTGTACTATCTCGGGCTCAGCTACAGCTACAAAAGGGGCATGCAATCAGCAGTTGTCTTTAAAAAGAGCAGTTAGAATAAAATGATTAGTTTAATCAATTTAGACCTATTTTCTTAAACAAATGGAACTCCTGGAATAGCTGTCTCTCTCAGACTGGAAGAAGACCTTGTATAACTGAAAAGGAGGCCTATTTAGATAGCGTCCCTCCTTAAAAGGAGTAAATTGCTTTTCTCTTGTCAGTCACTAATTTATCTGATGTTAGAGCTGTGCTGGTAAAAAATAAAATAAAATAAAGGTAATTTATAGGAAACATTTTTTTAATATGTCCAGATAGCTGATTATTCATGAAATATTTTCTCCTTTTCCAAATTGCTTGTAATTTGCTATGTCTTTGAGAAACCATTTTGCATATATAAACTGACAAAGGAGATGCCTTGAAAGGTCAATTTAACCAAAAAGCTCATAAAACTACATTGCAATATACAGTCTTGATAAGCATAGTTTTTATCTTCATGCCTGTCATTCAGTAATTTTTAACAGTGCATAAACAGTTGTATGACACTATAAGTGAATCAGGGACTTGAAATGTATTGTTGGAATTTGTTGAATTTCATGCCATAATCACTTAATCTGCTTCAGGTCAGCTAGGATTTTCTGGTGCATAAATATACATGCAGTAAATGCATTCCCAAGCATAGTTTAAGGAAAAATGTAAGGCATACATCACATTCATTCTTCACGAGCTTGAGCCTTAAGTTTCAACATAACTTCAATGTGCATTTTGCCTGAGTAAAGTTAGTCACTAGGATCAGTCACTAGGGACTTTATCCAAAGCCCACTGAAGTTTGTGAGAATCTTTCCATTGATTTCAATGGACTTTAGATCATGCCCAGTGCATTTCAAACCATCCTCTGTTTCTGAAATGAAGCTTGGTTTGCTGTTTACAAAGCATAAAACTGTTCTATTGTCGGAGGTGACTTGTCTACGCTAAACCATTTTAACTATAATTCTTATGCCTACAAAGTACTGTAGGATGTCCTTCCTAATTAAATTATTCACTTGATATGTTAGCAGAGTATTAATTTCAAGTGCTTTGACATTTTTATAAACCATTACATTACTTTTAATCAACAGTACTCACATTCTTATCAGCATGCTTTGCATTATGGTGGGAGACATTGATTAAGACGTTCTTAATGGATTATCAAATACTATCTTACTGTGCAATTTGTAAAGAATTAAGTTAATTTTCCAATCTGAGATCCCATAAAATTTGATTTCTTTAATAAAATATGATTTATAGCCAGGGTATGCAAATTTTAGTTTTCTACAGGATCTGAGAATTAAATTTATGAATGCAGTTCAGGCATGTAGAGTGAAAAGAATGCAGATAAGAAAGAAACCAGACTTTCACAGAGTTCTTGGCATTCAGAACTAATCGTAAATAATTGTTCATAACCTCTTAAAATAGTTAAAATGGTTAACTATTATCTTAGTTTTCTAAATTACAATACACATATTTTATAGATATTAATATTTATTATGTATTCGTTCTGAAAAAATATTGCTCATGACACTTTTTAAAGACATTGGAGTGTGGCGCTCTTTAATGGCCTAGGGAAGTGGTTCTAAACCTTTTTTCATTTGTAGACCCCTAAAAAATTTCAAATGGAGGTGCAGACCCCTTTGGAAATCTTAGGTATAGTCTGCAGACCCCCTGGGGTCCACAAACCACAGGTTGAAAACCACTGGCCTAGAGCACGCTGAGCCTTATAAATTTAAGACCAATATTGAATGTTAAAGTATGGTATGGAACGTATTAACAATGGTCATAGTTATCTTTTCTGATAATACACAAATTTAACTTCACATATATACTTCCCTCTCTTTTAGTGGTTTCTTTTTTGGTGAATTCTTGCTGATCATTTCTCTCCTCACTCCTTCCAATATTAGCGTTGTATGAAGTTTTTGGTACTGTCATCTAAATGTTCCATTTTTTTCACATATTGGCTCAAATTATATTTGTACTGAATTGCCAATACTTGCATGTATAGTGTGAAGTCAAGTTAACATGTAGAAAAGCTCAAAATTCATTGTAAATGACGCTGAATATCAACATTCCAAGACTGAGTTTATATTTCTTTTGTTCTCTTTTTTTTTAAGTTTGTTTATATTTGCTTAGGACGTAAAAAGGCTTTTGAGCCTAGTTCTGTGAATACTAGTCACCTTGTATTGAACAAAAATGTCAATTTCTGTGTCCTGGACATACTATCCTTTAGTTACTGCAGGAAGATTATGTCCCACAGTTATGACTTCCATGGAGTAGAATGAGAGCAGAATTCGGCACTTCCTTCAAGATGATTGGCTAAAGAAGAGTAGAGAATACTGCTTTTTTGCAATGGAGTGGAGGTGGGCCGTGGGGAGGAGAGCTGCTGATATTCTGAGTCAGGAAAGCTGTAGTGGGGGATGGAGGAGGTTGAATTACTGGAAATGTCAGAAAAAAATATGAAGGTTGGTGGGCTAGTTCCATAATGGTAAATATATTCTGTAATTTTCATACTAAGAGGGGAATCTTTTTTAAAAAAAATTTGGTTGAGGCCCATATATATATTCTCACTATGTTCTTTCATGCTTGCATTATAGCATAACGTTGAAAAAGAAGGCTTTTCTTTGGAAAGTGTGATTACTCCAAACAATTGATTCAGTTCTAAACATCTGAAACACTATACAAAACGACAGCTGCATTTGGGTAAATACATCAAATATACAGAAATGTATAAAAGTTAATCACGTCATTTATAGTGAGGCTGTTAAGCTGCAAATTGCATTGGAAAACATGTTAAAAATAAGGGAGTCACCTTAACAGTCTGCCCATACTGCTCCTTTACATTAGTCTGAAACTAATTCTGCATCAGCGTGAAATGAATTGGATTTGGTTCATAACCAGGACTTGAATATTATTTAGTTCTTACCAAGGCTACATACAGAGTTGTGGAAGTGTCAGTCATAAATCATGTTTGTTAATGGATTTGCTAGAAAAAGAGAGATTCTTGTTATATGGCCAAGAGAGAGAACCGTAGCTTAATCAGATTGGTAAGTGAAACACGTAGAATGTCTCTAACCAATATTGAAAGTATCAAGGAAAAACAATACAAATTTACAAGAAAGCCCCCAAGTGGTGTGGGTGGTGTTTTTTGGAGCTGAGAAGAGTTGTTTAATATAGAATGAGTCCTTCTAGGCTCTTAAGTCTTTTAACAAAGCTTTCCAGGCTCTGCTATTCACCTGTTTGGTAGGGAATGATAGGCAAGCCTGAACGCATCCAATATTAAGATATTTGTCTTTAGATTTCACTATCTTGTTACGAGTGAGACTATTCTACAAGAGGGAAACATTTTGTGATTTCCCACCCCCTCCCCACCCCAAGCCCAGCACGTTAACAGAGCTAATATAAGTACGAAATCTCTCTTTAATATAGATTCTCCTTTGATTCCTCAACTTTGAGCTTTTGAAAGAGAGACTGATATCCAGAGTTGTGTTTTTCCACACATTCTTTTCAGTTATCAGAAGGATTCAGCTCCAAATCAGTCTGCATGAGGATAGAAATTTAGCATGCCATAGATATACTCCTCATGGATAAATGATTTATATGGCCATAATTTGGCTTTTGGGAACACTCAGGAACAAAAAAACAGAGGAATTATGTTAATACATATTAGATAAACTTTGACCAAAAATCTCTACAAAATAGGGTAATGTAGCACTGGCTTCTTACAACATTTTCGAAGAGTCTGAAGTTGGGTCTGTTTCAAGATCCTACTCCTCTTCAAAACTCTCAGCAGGCTATGCCCCACCTATTTGAGAGACAAGCCTCTGTTTATTATTGATGATTATTTGAATCCAGTGACATCTAGAAGTACCAATGGAAATCCGAGCCCCATTATTCTAGGCACTGCATGTGCAAAAAGTCTGTGTCCTGACAAGCTTACAATCTAAACAGACAAGACCAACATAGGGTGAAGGAAGGAAGTAGTATTATGGGCAACTGATGCATAGAAGGAGAAAAACAATTTGTTAAAGATCACACAGGAAGTCTCTGGCAGCGATGGGAATTAAACCCAGTTCTCCTGAGTTCAAATCCAATGTCTTAACTGATGAGTTTTCAACTTGGGGGTCAAGAACACTGACTGTTTCTTTGTGGCTAACTGGATGGAATCATAGAATCTCACGGTTGGAAGGGACCTCAGGAAGTCATCCAGTCCAACCCCCTTCTCAAAGCAGGACCAACCCCAACTAAATCATCCCAGCCAGGGCTTTGTCAAGCCTGACCGTAAAACCCTCTAAGAAAGGAGAATCTACCACCTCCCTAGATAACCCTTTCCAGTTCTTCACCACCCTACTAGTGAAAAAGCTTTTCCTAATATCCAACCTAAACCTCCCCCTCTGCAACTTGAGACCATTACTCCTTGTTCTGTCATCTTCTACCACTGAGAACAGTCTAGATCCATCCTCTTTGGAACCCCCTTTCAGGTAGTTGAAAGCAGCTATCAAATCCCCCCTCATTCTTCTCTTCTGCAGGCTAAACAATCCCAGTTCCCTCAGCCTCTCCTCATAAGTCATGTGCTCCAGCCCCCTAATCATTTTTGTTGCCCTCCGCTGGACTCTTTCCAATTTATCCACATTCTTCTTGTAGTGTGGGGCCCAAAACTGGACACAGTACTCCAAATGAGGCCTCACCAGTGCCGAATAGAGGAGAATGATCACGTCCCTCGATCTGCTGGAAATGCCCGTACTTATATAACCCAAAATGCCGTTAGCCTTCTTGGCAACAAGGGCACACTGTTGACTCATGTTCAGCTTTTCGTTCACTGTAACCCTTAGGTCCTTTTCTGCAGAACTGCTGCCCAGCCATTCGGTCCCTAATCTGTAGCATTGCAAGGGATTCTTCTGTCCTAAGTGCAGGACTCTGCACTTGTCCTTGTTGAACCTCATCATATTTCTTTTGGCCCAATCTTCTAATTTGTCTAGGTCCCTCTGTATCCTATTCCTACCCTCCAGCATATCAACCACTCCTCCCAGTTTAGTGTAATCTGCAAACTTGCTAAGGGTGCAGTCCATACCATCCTCCAGATTGTTAATGAAGATATTGAACAAAACCAGCCCCAGCACCAACCCTTGGGGCACTCCACTTGATACCGGCTGCCAACTAGACATGGAGCCATTGATCACTACCCGTTGAGCCCGACCATCTAGCCAGTTTTCTATCCACCTTATAGTCCATACTTCTTTAACTTGCTGGCAAGAACACTGTGGGAGACTGTATCAAAAGCTTTGCTAAAGTCAAGAAATAGCACATCCACTGCTTTCCCTTCATCCACAGAGCCAGTTATCTCATCATAGAAGGCAATTAGGTTAGTCAGGCATGATTTGCCCTTGGTGAATCCATGCTGACTGTTCCTGATCACTTTTCTCTCCTTTAAGTGGTTCAGAATTGATTCCTTGAGGACCTGTTCCATGATTTTTCCAGGGACTGAGGTGAGACTGACTGGCCTGTAGTTCCCCGGATCTTCCTTCTTCCCTTTTTTAAAGATGGGCACTATATTAGCTTTTTTCCAGACATCTGGGACCTCCCCCGATTGCCATGATTTTTCAAAGATAATGGCCAATGGCTCTGCAATCACATCGGCCAACTCCTTTAGTACCCTCGGATGCAGTGCATCCGGCCCCATGGACTTGTGCTCATTCAGCTTTTCTAAATAGTCCTGAACTACTTCTTTCTCCATAGAGGGCTGGTCACCTCCTCCCCATACTGTGCTGCGAAGTGCAGCCATCTGGGAGCTGACCTTGTCTGTGAAGACAGAGGCAAAAAAAGCATTGAGAACACTAGCTTTCTCCACATCCTCTGTCACTAGGTTCCCTCCCTCATTCAGCAAGGGGCCCACACTTTCCTTGACTTTCTTCTTGTTGCTAACATACCTGAAGAAACCCTTCTTGTTACTCCTGACATCTCCGGCTAGCTGCAACTCCAAGTGTGATTTGGCCTTCCAAATTTCACTCTTGCAAGCCTGAGCAATATTTTTTATACTCCTCCCTGGTCATTTGTCCAATCTTCCACTTCTCGTAAGCTGCTTTTTTGTGTTTAAGACGAGCAAGGATTTCACTGTTAAGCCAAGCTGGTCGCCTGCCATATTTACTATTCTTTCTACACATGGGGATGGTTTGTTCCTGCAACCTCAATAAGGATTCTTTAAAATACAGCCAGCTTTCCTCGACTCCTTTCCCCCTCATGTTATTCTCCCAAGGGACCTTGCCCATCAGTTCCCTGAGGGAGTCGAAGTCTGCTTTTCTGAAGTCCAGGGTCTGTATTCTACTGCTCTCCTTTCTTCCTTGAGTCAGGATCCTGAACTCGACCATCTCATGGTCACTGCCTCCCAGGTTCCCATCCACTATTGCTTCCTCTACTATTTCTTCCGTGTTTGTGAGCAGCAGGTCAAGAAGAGCTTTTCCCCTAGTTGGTTCCTCCAGCACTTGCACCAGATAATTGTCCCCTACACTTTCCAAAAACTTCCTGGACTGTCTGTGCACTGCTGTATTACTCTCCCAGCAGATATCGGGGTGATTAAAGTCACCCATGAGAACCAGGGCCTGTGATCTAGTAACTTTTGTTAGTTGCTGGAAAAAAGCCTAGTTTTTTTTCCAGCAGGGGCGGGCTGTCTGAAAACTGTGATAGGGTAGAATCCTGAAACTTTTTTCAGTTGTAATATTGGCTCACAGGATGGAAATATTTGAAAACCACTGACTTAACCATAAGACCGTCTTTCCTCGGATGTCCTCAACTCACTAGTCACATTCAAGGAATCTCACAGACTGAATTCAAACTTATGAGGTCTAAGGACAGGGCATTCTTAGTGGAGAGACCTCAGCTGTTGAATTCTTTTTGACTGGAAATCAATGTAAACCTAAATCTTGGCATCTTTAAAATGCAATTGGAAGACATCCCTTTCAGGAAACCAGTTGGATCCGGTTCAGGAATTGAGTTGCAAAATGGCTCCTACTGCATTCTCTAGGAAATAACCACCTATTGCTGATTCTTATTAAGTAAATGGATCTAATTTGTAAAAGAAAGGGTAGGAGCTTTGTGACTTTTCTGAGGGAATTGGCATACTTCATAATTTAGGTAATGGTGCCCCAATACTAACAGGATTGGTGCTTTAAAATTAGCTATAATACATATATTTAAAGGGTCCAAAGTGTAAAGAACATTTTTCTGGTAGTCAAGAAAATATTACATAAGAACATAATAATGGGTCAGACCAAAGGTCCATCTAGCTCAGTATTCTGTCTTCCAACAGTGGCCAATGCCAGGTGCCCCAGAGGCAATGAACAGAACGGGTATTCATCGAATGATCCATCCCCTGTTTTCCATTCCAAGCTTCTGGCAAACAGAGGCTAGGGATACCATCCCTGCCCATCCTGGCTAATAGCCATTGATGAACATATCCTCCATGAATTTATCTAATTCTTTTTTTAACCCTGTTATAATCTTGGCCCTCTGGCAAGGAGTTCCACGGGTTGATTGTGCGTTGTGTGAAAAAAATACTTCCTTTTGTTTGTTTTAAACCTGCTGCCTATTAATTTCATTTGGTAGCCCCTAGTTCTTGTGTTATGAGAAGGAGTAAATAACACTTCCTTATTTACTTTCGCCACACCAGTCATGATTTTATAGACCTCTATCATACCCCCCTTTGTCGTCTCTTTTCCAGGCTAAAAAGTCCCAGTCTTATTAATCTCTCTTCATACGACAGCCATTCCATACCCCTAATCATTTTTGTTGCTCTTTTCTGAACCTTTTCCAAGTCCAATATATCTTTTTTTGAGATGGGGCAACCACACCTGTATACAGTATTCAAGATGTGGGTGTACCATGGATTTATATAGAGGCAATATTATATTTTCTGTTGTATTATCTATCCCTTTGATTCCCAATGTTCTGTTCACTTTTTTGACTGCCGCTGCACATTGAGTGGATGTTTTCAGAGAGCTATCCACAATGACTCCACGATCTCTTTCTTGAGTGGTAATAGCTAATTTAGACCCCATCATTTTATATGTATAGTTGGGATTATGTTTTCCAATGTGTATTACTTTGCATTTATCAACATTGAATTTCATCTGCCATTTTGTTGCCCAGTCACCCTGTTTTGAGAGATCCTTTTGTAGCTCTTTGCAGTCTGCCTGGAACTTAACTATCTTGAGTAGTTTTGTATCATCTACACATTTTGCCCCCTTACCGTTTACCCATTTTCCCAGCTCATTTATGAATATGTTGAATAGGACAGGGCCCAGTACAGACCCCTGGGGGACACCACTATTTACCTCTCCATTCTGAAAAATGACCATTTATTCCTACTCTTTGTTTCCTGTCTTTTAACCAGTACCAATCCATGAGAGAACCTTCCGTCTTATCCCATGACTACTTACTTTGCTTAAAAGCCTTTGGTGAGGGACCTTGTCAAAGGCTTTCTGACAATCTAAATACACTATATCCACTGGATCCCCCCTGTCCACATGCTTGTTAACACCCTCAAAGAATTCTAGTAGATTGGTGAGGAATGATTTCCCTTTACAAAATCATGTTATATCATATTCCCCAACAAATTATGTTCATCTGTGTCTGACAATTTTGTTCTTTACTATAGTTTGAACCAGTTTGCCTAGTACTGAAGTCAAGCTTACCGACCTGTAATTTCAGGGGTCACCTCTGGAGCCATTTTCAAAAATTGGCGTCACATTAGCTATCCTCCAGTCATTTGTTACAGAAGCTGATTTAAATGATAGGTTACAGACGACAGTTATGTATGCATCCGGCGAAGTGGATATTCACCCACGAAAGCTTATGCTCCAATATGTCTGTCAGTCTATAAGGTGCCACAGGACTCTTTGTAGCTTCTACAGATCCAGACTAACACGGCTACCCCTCTGATACTTGAGACGACAGTTAGTAGTCCTGCAATTTCACATTTGAGTTCATTAACTCTTGGGTGAATATCATCTGGTCCTGGTGACTTATTACTGTTTAGTTTATCAATTTGTTCCAAAACCTCCTCTAATGACACCTCAATCTGGGACAGTTCCTCAGGTTTATCACCTAAAAAGAATGGCTCAAGTTTGGGAATCTCCCTTACCTCCTCAACCGTGAAGACCGATGCAAAGAATTCATTTAGTTTCTCCACAATGGTCTTATCGTCCTTGAGTGTTCCTTTAGCATCTTGATCGTCCACTGGTTGTTTAGCAGGCTTTCTGCTTCTGATTTACATACTTTTTTTTGCTATTACTTTTTGAGTCTTTGGCTCACTGTCCTTCAAATTCTTTTTTGACCTTCCTAATTATATTTTTACACTTCATTTGCCATATGCTCCTTTCTATTTTCCTCATTAGGATTTAACTTCCACTTTTTAAAGTTTGTCTTTTTGCCTCTCACTGCTTCTTTTACTTTGTTGTTTAGCCACAGCTGCACTTTTTTGGTTCTCTTATTATGTTTTTGAATTTGGGGTATATATTTAAGTTGAGCCTCTATTATGGTGTCATTAAAAAGTTTCCATGCAGCTTGCAGGGATTTTACTTTTGTACCTTTTAATTTCTGTTTAACTAATCTCCTCATTGTTATGTAGTTCCCCTTTCTGAAATTAAATGCTACAGTGTTCAGCTGCTGTGGTGTTACTGAGGATATCAGAACACTGTAGGTCTCTGTGGTGCCCTAGTCTCCGAATATATAGACAAAGCACTATGAAGAAGCAGTATCACAATGTTTTTGTTTTACAATACATTTTGTAGCTGGCCTTGTGATTTTCAGGGCCTCAGATGTCAAGAGAAGGGGTGGGTGGTGAGTTGCTTGCCCCTATACACGTGCTCGGTGAAGGATGAGACTGAGCAACCTATTGCCTTCCTGTCTAGACCCTGTCCCTGGTGTGGATATAAAGGATGAAATCTTGAGTTCACTGAAGTCAGAGGGAGCTTTGCCATTGACTTCACAGGGCCAGGATTTCACCAAAAGTCTGGTCTGAGAGTTGCTGAGTCAAGGTAGGATGGCAGGGGGTGCTAAGCAGTGGCTTGTGTTTCCTTGCCCAAGATTGGTCTTAGTTAGTTCATTTTTGGTTAATTTGGCTGATTTTTTTGTAATGGAATACTATCAAACATAGGTGAAACTGCATTGTCTCATCATAACCTAACAGCTAGATACACAGAATGGTACACTTCACTGAACATTATGGAAGCATTACCAATTATGATCAGTTTCTGTGGTAATTTTTTGTATTGATATTAGATCCTTCACCATTTTCAGTATCTGTCACCGAAACTGTGAAATAGCACAACTGTTTCTGGCAGAAGACTGCGGGGAACACAACAAGGCAAAAAAAAATCCACAACAAAAGCTGCAAACAAAAACAGTGCACATTATGCAGAAATTGCCTTGGCATGCAGGTCATTGGTGATTTCATTTGTAAGTAATGTTTTGATTGTCACAGATTATATGTTGCTCTCATCCCCCTGACATTTGTTGTACAGCGGGATTGATTTTTGTGCTCCAGTATGAAAAGGTCACTTTGATCAATGCAGTGTAATTGGCACTAAATTAGGATCATATCAGGTTATTTTGCTATTTAATGATGAAATATTAAAGAATAGCATGGGAAGATTGCAGGCACTAAAGTGCACTTTAAACCTGCTATAATGATGTTTTATTTTGTAGGAAAAATGGAGAGAAAAACAACTAAAGTGCAGAAAATGACTGTGATGTATTGAAAGAGTGGCCTGGAATTATATATTTTCACTTGAAATAGACTGAAAGCCCCAGACACAAAACACAAAACCCAGCAGTCAGTTCTGCATCTGTTATATAGAGAGAACCCTTCTATGGAAGTTTTAATGATGATTGTGCTCATTATATACTAGTTTCAAGTGTTAAGCCTTTACAATGTGCATATGATAATTGTCCAACATTTTCAAAAGATAGGCATGTTAGTCCGTATTACATACATAGGCCCAGATTCAGGTCAGCATTTACGCACATGCTTAATTTAAAGCACGTGCTTAAATCCCATTAAAGTCAATAGAACTTCAAGCATGTGTTCAAGTGCCTGTCCTGAATAGGGATGCACTTAAGCATGTGCTTATGTGCTTTCCTTAATCAAGGCCGTGGGTAGGTGGCTTGATTTTTTTTCTCTCAGAAGTACTGAGCCATTTGAGCCCATACTGAGCATTGGCCATTGAAACTATGTTGTTACATCTATGCTTTATTTTTACTGCTGTTTGTAACATGTATAAGTTATCTTTATTTTTTTCATTTTTCATTTAAGAAAATTCTGTATCCGATTATTAGTATTTGTAAACCACTATCTCTAGAGTAGATGCAAGGTTAGCATGTTAACTTTTTAAGTTCATACTTCAGATAGATAATATGCTTAATGAGAACAAAGCTCCAGTAAGGTTTCCTGCAACTTCGGCCACATTTAAAGGGTAATCTTTTGATTGGTTTTCCAAGAAATGGATGCAGAACACACAAATGATTTTAGACATAACTGACCCATTTTCAAAAGTGGGTGCAAAAATGAGGTGCATCTATCCAAGTTTATACACTGTTTGATTTCAATGGGAGTGAGTGTCCTAGAGTTCAAGGCCAGAAGGTACCACCAGATCATCTCGGAACTTCTAAAAATGGCCTGATTTAGTCTCCACTGAAGACAATGGGACTTCAGTGGGCACTGGGTTAGGCCCTATGTGCCTATATATGGAGTCAGGTGCCTTAGGCATTCAGTTTTGAAAATATTATTTATCATATTAAAAGCATTTGTATTCTGCATCTATTTATTAGAGCATCTTTTCAAATCTTTAGTTGTTTGAGTCCCACAGGTTCAGACATCTTCTATTTAATGAGGATATTTTTAGAACTTGGAGTTTGTCAATATTTTTTTCAGACTTTGCATCTAAAGTAATGATAAGCATCATAAGCGGTGTTAATAGTGTATGTTATCTTCTCCACTGTAAATACATGCACTCTCCAATTATTCTGAAATGTTGCCGAACAAGAGCAAGCAGCATAAGATTATACTTTTAAATGCAGCTAATGTTGCAGGAAATTTGTTTTCGGGCTTTGCTGCCATTAAGTATATTATCTAGCTGCAGAGTGAACTTAAAATGGCTAAGATATTAACCTTGTAAATATCCTAGAAAGAGTCTCCTACAAATATTGATAACATACTGATTAATGAAAAAGGAAAAGGAGACAAAGTTTGTGCAGCAATAGTGGTACAGATAAAATGTACCAAAGTGACATAGTGGCTAATGTGTGTACCATGAAATTATGATTCCTCATTGATTTTACCTGGATTACTCACATGAGTAAGGGCTACACACATACATGTAAGCATTTACAGGATCAGGGCCTAAACTTGCAGAGCTGGATCCCCAACTGGTGTAATTCAGGGTAATTCAGGGTAGTGCTCCATTAAAGTCAATGGAAGCAAAAGTATTTACAACAGCAGAGATTCTGCCTCGTAATATCTGCTTTTCACTTCTGCTCTTCAGAGAGGGGAATCACATGGGAGAGGCAGTCTCACTTTTGTGTCTCCTACTTCTCTAGGTCAGTGTGGAGCTGGGACAGAACAGGTTATGAGAAGAACGGTCTTCTCTCAACGCAAGGGTGGAATTGGGCATATTCATATCAGGGGAGAAGGAAATAGAAATGGCAGGGGTGATGGCATATAGGGGAGAGTGGGAGTTTACTATGGGGAAAGTGTGTAGGGAGCAACACATGCGTGGCACGTTCAAAAAAGATTTAACATAGGTCTGATCCACTATGGCAATTCCTATCATACATATTGTATAGCATCCAGCATTGTTCTGCAACTTCCTCTGAAGCAACTGGTCCTGGCTATTATTGGAGACAGGATGCTGGACTAGATGGACCATGAGTTTGGTCCAATATAGCAATGTTTACATTCCTGGGTTCCTACATTAATCTCTTCATGAACGTGTCATTTCCTAGGCTTGCAGTATTTTGAAATATATTTTCAGAATAGTGTGGGTCTATGAAATGGCACATTCTAAGGATTTAATGTCCTCCTGTAGTACAAAGGCTACCAAGTAATAACAAGATAGCAGAGTCTACTGAAAGGATGGTTGGGGTGACCCTGTTGTGGCCAGTTTCCCTTCTCCCCACTATCTGTAGACAGTGCGACTATGTTTAGGTCTTTATAGATTTTCTCCTTAGTAGCCTCGCACTATCCCCTATGTATTACATTTCTCATCTTCACAACCATGAATGCCCCTATGAGAGAGACAATCACTCTCCCTTGTTTTGTATACACCTCCCCCCACCAAAATATGATGCTACAACCAGCGTCCTGTTCCATGATGCACCCAACTCCATCTGATTATCACACCTCTTGACACTTCCTAAATGCTGCCTCCTAAGAGGCAACCTTCTACTTCCCCTTGAAAATAGTTCTTTTCTTGCCTCACCAAATTATATGCAAGGTTGTGTCTGTGAAAACACTGATTTACACTGTTGCATTACAAGGGAGAAAAAGTGACTTCTTATAACCTGAAATTCCACATCTCCCTGCCAAATAGGAGAAGTGGGATGCAACGACTGCATTTACTACATCAAAAAGAGGTTCGGAAATCTCACATTTCAAAATGAACTAGTTGCAAATATAAAGCTATGTGATTATAAATTGTTTAGAAAATGGCTTCCAACACAGATCAGTTCATGCAAGTGAAAACAGCATTACTCCTTATAGAAGTTACAAGAGAGCATAAGGTCACAATTTTTCTAAATATCCCTTTAAACTTGTAACTATGAAACTGTGTTTATTTGTTGCTCTGTAAAATGATTTGGATTTGATAACCATACAGTAGATTCCAGAGAAAACTGTACTCCTGCTACCACTGACAATTTCACTTCTCTGTTTTAACTTTTAAAACTAGGAGAGGAATAGATTAGCATGAAGGAACGCTAAAGTACGTGGATGAAATCCAGTGGAGTTCTGCTATTGATGTCAATGGGACCAGGATGTGGTTTGCTGGAGGGGTCTCCAGAGGTTGTTTTGAGACAAGGACTTTTTTGATTAGTAACATAGGATGCTAGGAGCCCTTTTGACTCTTGGGACATCTTTTTTTATAAACTAGTTGGGCTAGATTCTGACATTTGGCCACAAACTCTTTTCAGAGGATGGAGCAGGAGCACTGAAGATATTGTGCCCAGTTTCTGCTCCCTGTCCTCAGGGGGTGTGCGTGTAGCACCAGAATGCTTCCCATCTGAAGTGAAGGTGGAGTCAGGGCTATGCCACCACTCCCTCTCAGATCCCTTTGCACCTGATGGGGTAGAAAGAGTAAGCAATCGTCTAGCTTTTCACAGCAGGGAACACAGGGATTGCTTTTGTAAACTGCCCCTCCACCTCTGTGCAAGGAGAAGAAGCTTCTTAATTGCTCCCTACCAGGGTACAGCTGCATAGCTGCTGTTCACAAGCTGGGCCATACAGTGTGAATGCTTTGCTGCTAATGTGAATGTCAGACTACCTTATACTGTATGGTCTTCCTCTGACAACTGTGTGAGACTTCTTAATGGTTGTTAGCAAGAAGCTAGAGTCTAAAGGGATGAAGCTAAATATGTTCCCTAGTGAGTGAGGTATTCTATCCTATTTTACACAATATTTCCAACTTCAATTTTTTTCATAGGAAAATTTAAAAAAAAAACAAGCCTAAAAATTATAAATAATATATCGTTATGTAACTATGAAGGAACTTTACTCAGAAACCCCCTGGTGATATTCCAACAGTGGAAAGAGAAAACATTGATTTTGGATGGATAGAGAGAGAGATTTTGAATGAGCTGTTTCTGGCAGTTCCATTGATTTCTTTTAGGAAATTTATTGTTTTAATAAGGATTTACCCTCTAGATTTCTTTAAAACTTTGAGAAGTTAACAAGGACGTTGTTTAATAAAAGAAAAATGCCTACATGACATTGTTGCTCTAAACAGCAATCCAAGATAGGTCATCTTAATTACAAATTTGATTAAATCAACTATTGAAACCATAAATTAAATGGTATGTAAGGTTCTTTCAGCATAAAAATGCTGTTTGATCATATATATATATATATATATATATATATATATATATATCTTCAGAAAGTTCCCTCTGCTAGTAGAGCATCTGCTGTAACTTTAGTGGAATAAGGAAATGCCCTGGTGGCAGCAAAATAAAAATAATGTCAAAGACCCCATCATGCATAGAATCCCAGACGTTAGGTTGGTGAAAATAAGCTGCAATGTCCTCTGTAATTTATTTGCAATGCAGTGAAGCCAAGAAAATTGAGATGTTGGTAGTGTTTGGGGTTTAGTGTAAATTTCTTCTCTTGAGTTGCTACTGCTGTCCCTTAAGAAATTATTCCATTCAAAAAGTTTTGTTGTTTGGTAATTTCTCCCTCAAAGTGAAAAAGTTACCATTTCTGATCATTCCTGTAGTTTACTCTATGGGGTATTTTGTTTGTTTCTGGTGAAAAGCACAGTAACTTGGGGAATGGAAAGAGAAGGCCACTAGTCATGGTAGGTCTTTGTGACATTGGACTTTAAAGTCACATCATTTTGATTACCCTCTTAGTTTTTTACCAACTTCAATTTTAACTTGATTTTAACAGCCAATATTTCATGAACCATTAGATGCAGAGAATTATGTTTTATATTTTGTGCTAGAGTTGGGTAAGTACTGGCAAAAATAGCCCATGATTATTTGCTCAAATTGAAATATGAATGAACTTTGGAGGTACTAACCCCTCCTTGGTGTCTGCTCAAATATTTGCAGAAAACAATCAATTGTTACTCAGATGCTAGCACATTTTAAAAATTGCATGTGCAAGTGGTAGCACTGGAAGATGGAGCACTGCTGGACACCACAAGCAGGCAGAATTCCTAAAATCCCCTCACGGGAGCCCTGAGATCATGGCTGTTAAATGAAGCAGGAAAGGACCTGGCTTCACCCTGCAACACCTTTATCTTGTGTAAATGTGAGGAGGCACAATTTTTAAATTTATACTCTACACCCAAGGAATCTAACAGTAGCTTAAATGTCCTGAGAACAATGCCTTTGGCTAAGAAATTAATAGAATTTAAATTTTCTCCTAACCCTTCCATATTTCTGCCTGTTCCTGAGATGCTCCAGTGTCGTCTTCAAATCCTCCTCCTGATTCTAAAAGTTACACTTATCCAACCAGAGAACAGAACAATATCATATGGTTTATGTAATTCTAAGCAGGTGGAGTTCCCTCCTTTGTCCAAACACGGTATACATAGTCTATGATCCAAACTTTATCCTGTCTGTCCTGAGGCCTGCTTGTATTCATAGGCCTCAGTCCAGCAAAGACTTCTGCATGTGCATAACATTACAGACCTTGAAGCTATTGACATTACATATCATGCATAAAGTTAAGCATGTGCGTAAATCTGACAGGATTGGGGCCTTAAATAGCAACAACAAAAACTTTCTCCTGGACTTGGCTGTTAGTTTTTTCCTTGAAATATCTTTTAATCCCTGCCTTTAGTTCCCTCTGCCTCAGATAGGAGCTCTAACCTCTTACACCTGGTTTGCAACTAATGTGACACATCTAGCAGCAGGAATAACTGCATCTTTATAAAGGGTTCTAGAACTAGACAGTAGGATGTTGCCAAAAAGCTGTGTGTGAATCCTAGAACCTGTCACCTCGTTACACTGAAGAGTTGAAGCTAGCAACACAGTTTAACATTGGGATATCAAGTACTTGGTAGTGGTGAACTCCTAACATTCATCGCATAGCATGTATTTGAAAAAATTCACTGAGAAGATCTAAGGAAATAACTATCTGTAGACAATCCATGTCTAGAAAAACAAGTTAAAGTCACTGAGTGAGTAAACTATTCACTCAATGCTCAGTTGGAAAGCTAGGATGAGCGTGCTTAAAGAAAATAAATAAAGATTACTTAATAAACCCACTTCATTAAATGAAATAGACACAGGAAAGGACAAGGGGGAGGAGTCATTTTTGTTATTGTTATACAGGGTTTTCATCAATAAAAATAAAATTAAAATGTTATAAATTGCTCTGGGCAGGCTGCAAGAAGTACAATTAGAGAAGATAGCTCAAAGAACATAACTTTATGCTAAACAGGTAAAGCAAGATTAAATACACGGGCAAAGCACTTGAAATAGTTCTTTCAGCCAGTTGTTTCCTCAGCTGAGTGCACAACTATAGATCAACTCTTGAACCATTAATCTAAACAAGAAACCCCTACCAGGCTATAGGACCAGAGCTGCAGGTTCATTCAGTCTGAGCAGACAAGAAAATATTAATAAATAAATTGCTGGTTGGGAAAGCTACTACAGTGTCTAGAGAGGATTTTGGGGGTATACTTCCCTAGGCAAAAATGTTGGACACATCTACTGTTTCATCTACTGAGAGGTATTTATTCATTCTAATGGCAAAAACTGAGAGCCTGAGGTAAATTCAACCCTTACAAGCCTGGTTTAGCAGCCTAGGTCCCAATTCAGCAAAGCAGTTAAGCACTTGCTTCAATCCATCACTGTTCAGCAAAGAACTTAAGTATGTGCTTAAGTGTTTTGCTGAACAAAACCAAATGGCTGGATTGGGCCCACATAGAGAAATAAGATCACCAGAGGCCAAGAAACTGGGCTACAGCTGGGTGATTAGCTGAGGGAGCATTGTGCTAAAAGAATCATTTCCATTTGTTTCCAGTCATCTATTTAATCTTGGTATGTCTGAATTAAAATTGTCATATCCAACACCTGAAAAATGAACTTCGTTGAGGTGAAACAACACTGGACAATAATAATAAATACTCCAATGTCCCAAGGGCTTTTTCCCTATTCTACAAACTAAACATCTGGTACTTATGCTTGTATTTTGTCCTGGAGCATTCTATCAGAATGGGTGAGTTACCTCCTGAGCAAATGTGTAAGGTAGTCATGTCCAACCGTACCTCCCAGATAGAAGAGACTACCCCAAAATTATTTCTACCTAAACAAATACAAGTCAAATCAAATTGAGAGCAGCATCACTTCATGCCTGGAAGCAGATACATCGTAGGTCCCTTATCCTGTTCCATCTGATGCATACTATGTCTATAACAAATTACATTCCCAGGCAATATCCTGCATTGCCTGCGGTATGCTGTACCCTACTATCCAGATCTGCTTGGAGAGTCTTGTGACAATTTATGCACTCGACTCTAACCTTAAATAGAGCTAGTGACCGAAAATGAAAGTGACCCTGGGGCAGTGCTGGGCCAAAGGAGCTGTAGCAGGCAAACCAGTAAGGAGTGGTATAATGGAGAGAGCAGAATAGCTCCTACCCTTCTTGCTGGCTCTTGAAATGCATGTCCAGTTCAGACACTGCTACCAAATCTGAGTCCTCAGGGGTCCATCCCTTCAGGAAGAGCTTGAAATGCTAGTGTGATGCTCACTGCTGATATTCCAGTGCCACATAACTTTATGGCAGACGTTTAAGCTCCTTTACAATCAGGGTGTTTCCCCCTTTATCATCCCAGGTGCTGAGGCGCACCACAAGTTTTTCTCCTTTTTTAGACAGGAAAGTGGAAACCTGTATCCAGTGTTCATCTGACTCCCTGCACAAATGCACCCAGCAGTTCTGGACAACATGCCTGTTTTCTCCACCCCATCTGATCAAATAACCCCTCCCACTGAGATATCATGGGAACTTTGGGTGGGAGAAAAGACTGAGCACTGAAGTTTGCTGTGCCATGAGGCACAGAGAGATGATTTTGCAGGGAGATGGACCTTAGCTTTGCCTCAACCAAGGATATGTATGTCCAACAAAACATACTAAATCACAGGGATCATTCTGTTACAGCCATTGCCCTTCCTTTGTCTAAATTAGATTGTAAACTCCTTGGGGCAGAATCCTTAGGCAAGATTCTGATCTGTTCCACCAGTATAAATCTGGAGTCAGGGGCAGCTCTATGATTTGTGCCGCCCCAAGCACGGCAGTCAGGCAGCCCTTGGCAGCGTTTCTGCGGGAGGTCGCCGTTCCCGTGGATTCGGCGGCGTTCCTGCGGGCGCTCTGCCAGTCCCGCGCTGTCGGCATTCCCATCGCCGAATTGCCACCGAATCCGCGGAACTGGTGGACCTCCCACAGAAACGCCGCTGAAGGCTGCCTGACTGCTGCCCTCACGGCAACCATTTTGCCACCCCCCGCAGCTTGCTGCCCTAGGCACGCGCTTTCTGCGCTGATGCCTGGAGTCAGCCCTGTCTGGAGTAGCTATATTGAAGTCAACTTGTTTAAAAAAAAATGTAGGGCCAGATTCTGCTTTCTTGTGTAATGAATTGAGCCTTTGCAGTTGTTATTGGTTTATTTTGTCTTTTTTTTATGGTTACCATTCTTATATGCGGTGACTCACTGTTCACTGTGTAATATTTGGGTTTAAATGTGTAGGTCCACAGATGAAGATTAAATTCCAATTCATGAATATTTTAAAATATCACTTCCATTGATGATATGAGATCCTATTATTTTCCACATATATAACATCAAAGACTCTAACACCATCTAACATTCAGTACTCTCATCATTTGTGCAGTATATATGCAAAATATGACAGCTCCCTTATGATACAAATACTTTCTTTACCACTCTGAATGCATGGTTTAAAAAATCAGCTGTAAAAAACACACACAACCTGATGCAATATGCATGTTTGTGACAGTTTCATTCAATTTTTTATAATATATTGGTATTGTGATAAAACTGTGAGTAAAATGCAGCTCATTGCAGTGGTTACAAGGGGAAAAGATGCAGGTGTCTGTAGAACTTAGTGAAATCGGCAGGGCAATGACACAAGATTGACAAGGTTGTCGCTATTTTAATATCTTCTGCTTGTTTTTCATGGTGTAACGTGTTTATGTAACAGACTAGAATTCACTGGAAGAATTTAATAATGCTGTGTTTGTAATCTACCATATTCAGTTTGCATGTGTGTGCTTTTTTTGAAACATAAGTGTGGATAGTAAATGAATACCGTACATACATAGAGAGCTGTTCATATATTTATAGTTGGAGTATGTACCTGTAAATGGAGACACATGCGCAAGTGCGCGCACACACACAATCTTTTTCTTGAAGCATATCTTATTTCCAGTACCAATTTGAAAATCTGTGAACCATGCTAATATTAACTCCCAGTTTCTGTGACCTCTCATAAAACAAAAGAAGAATTAGTGGTTGGCTAAAAGGATTCTAATGATGCCTTTAGACTCTTACGTTCACGTAATGACTGGGAGAAGATTTATATGCTCTGTATAGGTATAATTAGACACCCACAAACCCATTTGACCCTGCTGAGGTGAAGAGCTCTCCTGCTTTTTGTTTCAGCAGATGAATCAATACTTGCACGTTTTACCACTGTGGAGTGAAATTGAGGAAATGAAAATCTGATAATTTTGCTCCCAGTGCAGTCTAGACAGAGGAGAGCAGTTTTAATCTTTGACAGGAAGATCTATTTCCAGTTTCTCAAAAGGCTAGTGTCAATTTTGAAACTTCTCCTATTATTGATTTTCAGTTTCGTTAAAAAGGGTGTTTTATTAGCAATATTAGTCCCAGTGACCATGTAAGCTTATGTCTATTTCACAAGTTGATGAAATCATGTTTTAATTTTGGTCTTACGTGCATGCTTAAATCACAGAATCTTTTTGCTCGGTGATGTTTGTAGCAAAAAATGCAGTCTAAAGAAGTCAATGGCACTGTTTCTTTTAAATCAGTGCAGAATATAGGTGAAAATGTGCCAGACGTACTTACAAAAGATACACCGTGTGCACAAACTACAGAACCAGCAATGTATCTAAAGAATAGCTATAGTTTGAGAATATCATCAAATTCATCCAGCATCATAATTGCTTTAAAATAGATATAAACTATATTGTCATATAATGACAACATACACACAGACATAAAAAAGTAAGAGAATTAATCTAATAAACTTTATGATGGGACTTCAGGTGATATGAGCTTGTAAGGAAAAAATGATACAGTATAAACAAACACAAATTATGCAAATAATGTTAAAACATTGTCATTTAAAATTATAAAAATAGTATTGAAAACATTAGCTATCCGGCTTACTGTAGTAGGTAGTTCACATGCTATATGGTGCACTGTGTAGAACTAATATTTATTTTGGTTAGTTGTCATTCATTTTACATATTCAAACTAATAGAGTTCACCATTTTTAAAAAAAACGTTATCACTAGGATATCATATTTAGTAGCCCAGTGTGCCTCACAGGCTATTGTTTACACAAGTTCACAAGATGATGGATATATGGATAGTCATAATGGATTGGGAGAACTCAGTAAAATTTCAAAAGTATAAAAGAAAAATAATCAGGGCCCCTTGAAGACAAAATAAAAAGTATTTTTATACATACAGTACATTCAGACTAAGAAGTTTAGGATTAGAATAGCACAGATGGTTCAAGTATTAACTAGAAATTACTTTTTGTACACACAAAAATGTGTCAATAAGTAAGCTACTATGGAAATAAATAAACCACTTTCCTAATTCATTAAGATACCAGGGAGAGTGCTAGAAATGCATCGTAAGTTTTTGGTTTTTTTAAGTTCTACATGAGGGAAGGGGGAAATCAAGGTTTAATATATATTTTTAATATTTAATAAAGGTATATATTTGTGATTCTTACATCTTTGAAGTATGTTAGTATCACTTTTTGGATCAGAACTTGGCAATGTTTATTACCTTACCCAAATCACTTCACACCAGATTTAATTTTCAATATTTATTATCATTTGCTTGTGTCTTCACCATGCTCCTGGGAGGCACACAGCTTTTTTGCACCCAGAAATTGATATTAAATATACACATCAGGACAATCACACTTGCATTTTACAGCTGCATTTCTTGCCAATGGGATTTTATTAAAGCACAAATTAATGAAGCCTCAGCAAGCTCAGTTCCTGCTCCCACGGGACTTGTAAAAGTAAAATTCTGTTTTACTGAAGCTTTCAAAAAGGTGGTGGTTAAAAAACAACTACTAATCTTTATGTTGCATAAAATCAGAGCATAGGTCTTCTTTATTTGGATTTACTTGGAACCATAAGTACTGGGATGTTGCCTTTGGTAACATGAGGTTATGGACAAGCTGCTGTGAATTTGTTAATTAAAAAGTCTGAACTCCACTCCTTTAATCACATCTATTTGTTTATCTAATGCAGGAACTTGTGAATATACTTTCTCAGAAATTCTGAGGTTGAACAAAATCTAACTAATCCTTGAATTTGGAACTTTTTGGGGGGATTTTTTAAAAAATGTTCCATGCTGCTAGTTGAAAGTACTTACAAATCATGGTAACATAATTTTAAGCACTCTAGCCTTTTAAGTGAGCCCAGGAGACATATTAATGCATAAAGGGATAGGTTTATACAAGATACAGAGAGATGTGCTTTACCTGGATGCCATGTAGAAACCACTGGACACTGGTAAATTACTGATCAATTATTTGTTGAGTTTCTCTGTTCCTCCCTTTTCAAGGAATGATGATTCCATACAACCGTTCTGTTTGCTTAATTAACATAAAGATAGCACAGACACACCTTGCTAGTAAAGAAATACACTGGAATTCTTTGTCACCTGCTTATGGGTAATTCAAAGTGGATGCTCTTCTATATGTAAATTAAAAGATCAAAATCACTCTCTCTCATCCTGTGTGCATAGGAAGCTTTAACAGCAGCACTTCACAAACAGTCAGACATGGGAAAGAAATGTCCCATTTTTCTCTGAATAAAAATTATTCATGGTCAACATTTAGACTTCCTGGGTCTTCCCCCCCCCCCCCCCCCACAAATTAATATCAGACACAATTTTAAAACAGAAGAACACAAAGAAACATAATATGAAATCTCCAACTAATACAAAATCTAGGAAATTGTGGAAACAATTATATATAGCCAGGGATCCTACTGCTCTGTGATTTAAAAAAAACCCCTCTGTTAAATAACATAAATATCCATGTTTTTCCATGATTAAAATGAAATGTTGAACTTTGTTTCCCTAGCCACAATATATAGGTGGGTACGAGTTGAATACAATGTTTTATTGATAAATTTACAATTTTTAAGGTGACAGCCCGTTCACCTGATTATCCATATTTTTGATTATATAATCTGGCCCCCGTCCAAATTTGATCAGATAATCGGGGTTCCACTACGTTTTTATTTTTTCACAAAATATAAAACCTAAAGATTCTCTTTGAAAATGCAAATTCCACGTTTTTCCATGGCAAATGGATTTGTAGGACCCCTGCATATAACCTTAAAAAATCCATGTTGTCAACTTGTTAGCTGAAGGAGTAGCTACTTAGCTATCTATTTGGTCCATGGATAGATACCCTGTTATATCTTCATATACAAGGAGTAAAAAAAACCCTAGAAAATTAAAATGACTTTTTTACTTTACATAAAGGAAAACGGCAAGAAAGAACAAAAATAAAGTCTCCATGAGAGAGAGGGGTGTGTGCGTGCCTGCCTGACTGACTGACTGATTACAGGCTAGAAACAATTCCAAGAGAAAAAAAAGTTTTCTGGACTCAGCACACTGGCAGAGTTTCTTCAAACTGTAAAGGGGCAATGCACAGAAAATAACAATGCTTCCTCCCCTGCCCCTGCAAAATAGTTTAATAGCTACATAGATCACTTGTACATACCTACTTGTGAAATTTTTTTATCCTTAAAGGAGTACAGCGAGAGACAATATGGTCAGGAATGAAGACCAAGATTCACAACACAGCTGACCAGAGGACCAATCCCTAATACAGCTTGTTGTTTTCAAATTTAACCCCTCTGCTACAAAACATAAAATATGTTTATTTCTGGCCTGGAACAAATTTTAGCCAAAACAAAATTGCAGCACTGTAACTCCCCCATCTGGACACTGTTGGTATGAACGTAAAGGTTCCTGCTTCACATTACTGTAGTTGGGATTGAAGAGGATTATGGTAACGTGAACGAGGAAACTTTTAGGTTGTATCTGCAACGTCCACGTGGGGGAGTTACAGCGCAGCACTTTGGTGCACACTGCTATTCACTCCTCTGTAGTCCGAACTGCAGGGCAGTGTCGGCAAGCCCCAAGATGCTTGATTTGCATTTGGTTTGCATAATTCAAAAGTAGTATTTTAAGAGCTAAATTAAGCCTCTATTCAGCCAGGCACTTAAGCATGTGCTTAACTTTAAGCACACAAAGTTATCTAATTCTGATTTCCATGGGACTACTTGTATACTATATTAGGCAAGTGCTTTTCCACATCAGGGCCTTAGTGGATGCTCTAGTAGTCTGTGCAGAAGATTGGGCACCAGGCAATGCAAATTGAACTGCAACCTCTGACAGTAGCTGTCTGTACTGCCTTGGGCAAGTCACTCTAGCTGAGTTTTGCCATCTGTAAAATGAAGATCATACCCACACCCATGCTTCAGGGGACTTCCAGGAGAACTAGCTAATGTTGTAAAGTACTTTGAACATATTGCTACGTATATGCTAAATAGTTATATTGGTCTATAATGTTTAATTGTTTTGACATTTTAAAAACCAAAATAATAGAAGTTCCCACATTATTTTTGGCTTAGAAAAGTACTCTTATTTCTAAATATGCATAAGAACTTTGAATACGTGGATGGCACCCACATTCTCCAGAAAGACCGTAGTCCCTCTGAGAGCTATTGCAGTCTAGTGGATCAGTGACTCAAGTATTAACAAATTCTCTAAGTAGATTCAGACATGAGCAACTGCAGTGACTCAGCTATCTAGTAAATAGCATGTTATAAAAATGTAATTACATAATGGGGCACTAGTTCCTAACGGATCCTTTGGACTATGGAGTGAATAATACATTTTTAAAGCTCCATAATTATGTGACTATATGGTAGTCTATAATTATGGACAATTGGGTAAATATATTTGGGTATTTTAAAACATTGTGTTGCACATCAAGTACCATAACAAAAATATTGCTGAAAAATATAAAGTGATGTGTAAGTAATATTAATGGTTTTAGTGAAATGCACAAATGCAAAGGAATTCAGAGTTGAGACAGAAAACACTTAGCTCTAGAGGCTGTACCTGGGGATAGCAGAGGTCTCGACAATAGTGTATGGTATATGCTAGCATAGGGTATATGCTGCATTTTCTGAGCACAGTTACAGGACTAAGGGGCATAGTGTGCCCACTTCTCTATGGCCATGAAATACATAAAAGCAGCCATGCATTAGAGGAGGGCAGGGATGGGGCTGTGGATCCATCATTACATAGATTTACCAACAGTTGCCCTCCCAGAGTGCTGTGTGGAAGCCCATGAGGCAGCTCTGCTGCTGCTCCAGGGCTGAAGAATTTTTCCTTCCACCTCAGCCCCCATGGAGAACCCCAGGGCACATTCCATGCACTTGGGCTGTGTGCTGAGATCAATTACATCAGATGGGATTCTTGCTGCTACCTGAATTTCTTGTTTTTGTATATTTAAGAACTAGCAAATAAGTTTGGCTAAAACAAATACTGCTCTGAACTTTCACCCATACTTTGAACTGACTCCAAACCAAACTTTTTTTAAGCACAGAAAAATGTTCGTAATATGATAGCACAATCCTTAATATTATTATTCTGCATTCATCCTCATAGGCCTGCTTTAGAATCCACCTACTTCCTAATGGACCTGTCTGATTTCTCTGCAACCACCCTGTACCAAGTGTTGCTTTGTCCTGATTGCCTTATAACCCATCTCTCATTTACTCTACTTCATACAGTCCACACATGCACTGTACTCTGGGGTACAGAGTATGTGAAATTAGAAGTCATTGGGAGTAGGACCTGGCCCAGAGGCTGTCAATGGTCCTCAGCCCTTCCAAGCTGCTGCTTTTGCCTGCCCATCCCAGTGCTTCAGTAGGTGGTGCTGTTGTCAGAAGAAGGGAGGAGGGCCTTGGATCTACCCCAACAACGATGGAATCCTAAGATAAGTGGCTGCTTGGATATGGAGGATGTAGAAAGTTTTGAACTTCCCCGAGCTCCAAAAATCAAAATCAAGGTGTCTGAGGGCCAGTTGTCTGGAGAAGGGGTGGAGAGAGGGAGGGGAAGAGAGAGACAGAGGGAGTGAGTAAAGGTGTCTTAGGGAAGAAAGACCACAACGCTCTTGGATGATTTAGCAAAACAATCTAGTTCTAGACTTTTGATGTCCATTTTTCACTATCTGAAGCCAGACCTTTAACGTTATTGTCAATCCTATGTTTCACAGATGACTTGGATATACATATTTTTCCATGAAATTAAAACTTTCATTTGATTTTCATTCCAGTGTAAAGTAAAATTGATCAGTTGTATTAATTATAACAGAAAAACACTGACTTTGAAGTTATGAAGGAATCTGAGAGGTTCTCTTCTCTAATCCCAATTTCTCTTTTCTGCATCTATATATTCAATCAATGAATACTTTAGAGATTAATGTTGTAAGTTCTTTGTTCTAAACCTGAAGGAGAAATAAGTAGGGGTTCTGTCAGATCCCAGGCGATGAGGTATACTCTGAAAATGTTTCTACTGAAATAATTGAATGCTTCCCTAACTTACTATAATAAGGGTTAGCAGTCATCATGGAGCTGACTCTGTAGACCTGTAGGAATTGTATCCTCATGCATATAACTACAGAAAAGATATATATTTGGTTGAATTTTAGGCATTTAATGTAAGATGTTGCATTGAGATAAAGAATTGAGTTCTAAATAAAGTCACAAAAAGTGAAGCAGAGGAAAAATCTTTATATACCTAACTAGTTTAGCAAAGTTTTAGGACAAGCTATCTTTACTTCCAACATCTCTACTTCCAGACTCACTTTTCCTTGATGTTCTTGGCCAGCTATCAGATCAGACACAATTTCTCCATTGCCCCTGCAGCCAAATAGCTGAGTGGTTCTCTCTGTCCTAGGGATGGAGGCTTGGCAGCTAGCAAAGCTCCTTTTCCCAAAACTGACAACCTAGATATCAAGTAAATAAAGGAGAACCGCATGAAGAATACCAGACAATGTATGTTAGCTGTTAAAGATTTTAGTCACAGTACAAAGTCATGCATTAGTGTATCACTGTTTCGATCTGTTGCATGATTATTTCTAGAAAGCATACTTCTTCTTAGCTGTTGTGACAAAGTTCCTCCTCTACCTTGGTGAGTCCTGCGCTTATTGGTGGATTTTGATTGCCTCAGAGATCGTCCCCTCTAGTAGAACCCACAGTCAAATTCCTCCTGTGTCTGATCAGAAGTTGGGAGGTTTGGGGGGAACCCAGGCCCGCCCTCTACTCCGGGTTCCAGCCAGGGCCCTGTGGACTGCAGCTGTTTAGAGTGCCTTCAGGAACAACTGCACGACAGCTACAACTCCCTGGGATACTTCCCCATGGACTCCTCCCAACACCTTCTTTATCCTCACCACAGGATCTTCTAGCAGTATGCCTTCTCACTCTCAGCTCCTAGTGCCTCTTGCTCCCAGCTCCTCGCACGCAACACCACAAACTGAAGGGAGCTCCTTTTTAAACCCAGGTGCTCTGATTAGCCTGCCTGTCTTAATTGATTCTAGCAGGTTCTTCTTAATTGGCTCCAGGTGTCCTTATTAGCCTGCCTGCCTTAAATTGGTTCCAGAAAGTTCCTGCTTGTTCTAGTGCAGCCCCTGCTCTGGTCACTCAGGGAACAAAAAACTATTCATCCAATGGCCAGTATATTTGCTTTCTATCAGATTTCTGTACCCCACTCGTCTGGGTCTGTCACACTGGTCAAATGTTTCTCAGTAACTTTAGTGGATAACCTTAATGTATTAGATGTTAAGTAAGGCATGGTCTTAAAACATAGAAAGGCTGGTCACCCTGACTCATTCAAGACTCTAACTTACTTCCGCATCATACAGGGTACAATCATCAAGGTAGAGCCTATCGTCAGTTACATGATGAGAAAGTGGGTCATGATAAGAAGAGTCCGGATGAGAAGAATGGAATGGAAAACAGAAGCTCAAAGCAACAATTACGTTTTTATCCTTTTTGTACGTTAACAACCATGCTTAAAAAAATGGGGGGGAGGATGTTGCCAATCCCATTGTTTTTGTATAGAAAACAGAAGGTTCTGAATCTCCTGAAAATAGTGACATTTCTCTTTAGAATTAATTTTTACACCCTGCTCAAAGAACATAGAATCATAGAATCATAATCAGGGTTGGAAGGGACCTCAGGAGGTCATCTAGTCCAACCCCCTGCTCACAGCAGGACCAATCCCCAACTAAGTCATCCCAGCCAGGGCTTTGACAAGCCTGACCTTAAAACCCTCTAAGGAAGGAGATTCCACCACCTCCCTAGGTAACCCATTCCAGTGCTTCACCACTCTCCTAGTGAAAAGGTTTTTCCTAATATCCAACCTAAACCTCCCCCACTACAGGGATGTAATTTATGTGTTCAAGCAGAACAAATGATCTACTGTCTCTGTTATCTTTTTAATTATGAAAACAGCTCATCTATGTTATCTATCTAACCTCCTATCCACTTACCCACCCACTTTTCTGTGTACTACTATGACTCCCATCATTGTAATATTTGAATAGGTCAAAAGGAGTATCAAAGATACTCTCTCACTCTTCCTCACCCATAGAGGTAAACTTGGATAGTTAGAGGAGGTTTGTATATATATGTTGTGTGATAAGGTTTTAATGAGGGAAATCTAAGTGGAAGAAATGAGTTCTTCAAAGTTCTGAAGGCAAATCTGTGATCATTCTTCTCTCTTGCAAGAGTGAGTTTCACAGTCTAGATCAGTGGTTCTCAAACTTTTGTACTGGTGACCCCTTTCACATAGCAAGCTTCTGAGTGCGACCCCTCCTTATAAATTAAAACCACTTTTTAATATATTTAACGCCGTTATAAATGCTGGATGCAAAACGGGGTTTGGGGTGCAGGTTGACAGCTTGCGACCCCCCATATAATAACCTCGTGACCCCCTGAGGAGTCCTGACCCCCCCGTTTGAGAATCCCTGGTCTAGATCCAGCTCCTGGGAAAGTTCTGGCCCCTGCACACATGGGTCTTGTTTAATTGTTCCAATGGAATGTAACCACTCTAGGAGGTTATGGTGAAAGAAAGAGAGCTGATCGCTCAGGTAGGTTGGATCAATTTCATTGAAAGCATTGAACATCGAAACAGAGGTATTGAACTGAACTCTGGGTTCAATAAGAAAACAGAAGAGTTGCCAGGGTGATGTGCTGATGGCTATCAGTCTAACTAAGCAGATAGGCTGTTGTGTTTTGTACCAATTGTATGATTTAATTTCTAGAAATAGAGCTGCAATACAGGCATTGAATTGAAGTATCAGTCTGCAGATAGGAGTCCTCAGTTGATGGGAACGTTATGGGAGTCATTTTCTTCTCAGTGTTTCCTTATTCCTACCTGCATAATCAGAGTCTTGCCTGGTTTCTACTGCAGCCAGATGGCCTTTTATCTAGCTGCTGATCTGACTTAGGCACTGGATAAGCTGGAAGATGTTGCTATTGATGTCAGATGTGAAAGAGATTGTGTTAGATGTTGTTTTCCTGTTACCGAAACTTCAGCCTTTGTTGTCTTACCAGCTCCTCCAGTAGATATTGAATAAGTAGGGGACAGGATTGAGCCCTGTTGAACTCCACAGATCAGCGCTCTGCAGAGAGAGGAGCAGTTGCTCATCACAACCTTCTGAATGTAGGCTGTGAGGATTTAGACAATTTCAGGATCCTTCCATGCATCCCTGGGGTCTGTGGGAGGAGGTACAGAAGCTCTGGATGATCCACTTTACCAGGTAGTGCAGAGGTTTAGCGGAGTGAGTCTGAATGTACTTCACCTGCATATGGAGAGGAAATCATCCCTCACATTCTGGCCTGAAGCCTGATTGAGGGATTCAGGATACTGACAGCTGACATGGGAGGATCTTGTTCTTTGCTAGCTTCAAAATGAGTTTGCTTAGAAAACATGGTTAAGACAATGGAGGTAATTTGGCAAAGTTAACAGCAATGAATTATGGTTTCCTTAGTACAGTACTGGTCAAACTGTACACTAGGAATGGTCAAAGAGGGAACTCTACCCCCAACCCTACAGTACACAGTAAAGCACCTATGTAGGTATCCAATCTTACACAACTGCATCATGTCCTTTTTACAATAGCAGCATGCGCACACACACACACACACACACACACACACACACACACACACACACACAATAAAACAAATCTCTGTTACCAGATTTTTAACAGAGCTTCAGTTTATGTCTAATTGGCACGATAGTGACCTATGTCAAATAAATATAAAAACTCCCAGGGGTGGATTGTAGCCAAATGTTTTTCCTTTATTTCCTTATCTTGAAACAATATAAATTAGCTTAGTTCATGTTCTGAGAGTTTAATACTGGCTCAAAAAAGAAAGAATCTTGTAATATTAATTTTATAGAGAGTCATAGTGTGTACAAATAGCATGAATGGCAAGTAAAGTACACATTCAATATGATCCAATAGTTTTGCCTTTAAAAAGGGCAGTATGTTTAGACCGTTAACACATTCATTTCATATTCTAAGTACTGGGCTGGGTCAAATTTTGTGGCAACCGTTGACAGAAGCTAACTTTTACTTGTGACTGTTGTAGCTATCCTTCAAAGAAAATGCTATACATTTTCAGTAAATTACTTACATTTATAGTAAAACAGCAGCGAAATTTTATATAAATCCAAACAAAAGAGTATTAGTTAAGACCAGTTTTTTTTTTTAAACTGACTAACCATTAGTTAAAACCATTGCCTGCACCACACGGTAATTAACTGTATGTGCAAAGAATAGGTAGCTGGAATCTATCTAAAAATACAAGCCTGAAAATGAAATTGGAATAATTAACAGGAAGTCTAGGGGGTCCTTATATTGTCTTTATATAATATGGAAATGATATAGGCATTGCAATAGGGCAATAAAAAAGATAGTGGAATCCTATACAGACACATCACATCGCTGAACGGGGAGGTCCAGTAATAGTTTCTCTCATTCTGTCTCTGATGAGATCATACTTAACATAATCTGTTTGGTATTTAGGCATTCAATTATCACAAAAGGTATTGGCAAACTGAAGGCAGTTTAGAAAATATCAACAAAAATGAAACCGAAGTGATTAATGTGAAAGTAAAGATGAAAATAGTTAAATATATTTACTGTGGTTAAGCAATGGCTTGGGGAAGGGGGAATAGGTAAGTTTTTGAAGGGTAAATACCAGTGAAGATAAATTGTTTAGTGCAGTACACAGGGGTATAGGTAGGAATAATGAGATGAAATTAAGAAAGCAGAAAATTTAGGCTGAGTATCAGGAAAAAAACTTCTTGACAATGAGTTCTATCAACGTGTAGAATAATCTCACAAGGAAATTAATGAAAGGCAGATCAGTTGGTGCATTTAAAAATAGATTAGATAAAATCCTAGTAATTGAATAATAAGGAAAAATGCTGCATTGCCAAAGAAATGGAATACGAGACCTAGCAAGTCTTTTCCATTTCTGTTTTCTATGATCCCATGAGTTCCCTTCAAACCTTAGCTGTTATGCATCAGAGTCCTCAGAGCCATACCAATATTCATAACATATGGCCACTTCGCCACACACACAGTTTGGAGTAAAGCTTTGTTTCACCCTCCACAGTCCTTTGGGGACCCTAAATCTCTTTGTTCTGTTGGTCCCCACACTCCATTCCCTCACTCCTGAAATTAAGTGATTAAATCCAAAGATTTAGATGGCAATCTAGTCTAGTCAGATTTGTCTACTGTAGTAAATACAAATCTCCGCATTCTATGAGATGTGCTCCCCATTCTACAGGAATATTCAGATCATTTGATCATGAGGGTAGCCTGAAGATCCTATCATAGATGTTCAAACTTTAAATATCCACTACAGGCAGATAGTATGCATTAATTAGGAAATTTGAAAAGTCTTTCCAGGCCTGAATTATTAATGTTCTAGGCTTCTGAGAGACATTCTATTACCCCCTATGAACCAATTTTTTTCTCCAAAGAGTTGGAGAGGGATGTTAATTTCATTTAATCCCCACCAGTTTTTGGGGTGAGGAGGAGGGAAGGTTTGGACAAATATTTGAAGTCTGAGATATAATTTTAAAACCCATTGTAGCATCATAGAATATCAGGGTTGGAAGGGAATTTAGGAGGTCATCTAGTCCAATCCCCTGCTCAAAGCAGGACTATGGGTATTCTCTGTAGCCATGTAAATGTTCCAAACTTGATTGCTATGTGTTCTTGACTCCAACTGAAATACTGTGGGAGGTGCTTTATACGTTGCAGGATTAGCCTCCAAATCCTATCTTACAAAAATCAGAGGCCCATTAAAAGAAAAATTGAGGATTTTTAGTAGAGGCCCTTCTTTCTGGCACTGTATTGTCAATATAGACTGTATCTATATAGTCAAAGAATCAAGCATTATTCCTGAGGCTAGGAAAGCTCTTTTAAGTGTTTGTTTTTGATTTCCTAGTTGTTTGTACTGGGCACATCTTTCTGTTTTTTCTCCATTTTATTTTGAAAACAGAAAAATTGAAATACACTGCCTCTCCCACTATTCTATCCCAGTGGATAGAGCCCTGGACTTGGACCCAGGAGACCTGAGATCTATTTCTGGCTCTGCCACTGGCCTGTTGGGTGACCTTGGACAAGTCACTTCCCCTCCCTCTGCCTCATTTTCCTCATCTGTATAATGGGGATAATATTTATCTCCCTCATAAAGCGAGATCTACAGATGAAAGAGCTAGATGATATTATTATTTATTATTATTATTACTTTAAACATATCATTACAAATGATAGTATAAGGTCAGGCCTTTTGTCTAGAAGAAATAACTCATCTCTACATCTTGCTCTTTTTGAATCGCATTTTGAAAAAGAAAATGTTTCCACTCTCCATTGTTCCAAGGAAGAAATAATAAATAAAGCAAATACATAAATAATAAATAATAATAAACAAAGCATTATTATTAATTCTTTAAAGTCTTTTCTATTTCTTAATTTCTGAAAAAGAATTTCATAAAAACATTTCTCTTCAGATTAGGTCTTTGAGTCTCCTACCTTCAAAAATCAATATATTGAGCGTAAACTCTTTGGAAGTAGTCTTTTAAAACATGCTACCTTCTCAATACATTTCAGTATATTGTACTACAAAGCTAAAATCAAATACTTCTAAATATACAGTAATCTCTCAAATCAATGTTAAAGTTAGTGTGCCTCGAAGATGCACTAAAATGATGTTATTGCTATTGTCTATCTTTAATGTAAGATTGAGTTTTAGGTACTGCCTTCAGCAAAATTAAAATATAACATTTGGATCTCTTTACTTTTAAGGTGGCCTTTTTTTTTATATAGGTTATATTGAAGTTAATGGAGTTATGCAAGGCATGAATTTCACCCTGTAACTTAAAGGCTCTAAACAGACTCTCTCGTCAGCTTTTTACAACCAAATTACACAAGTGCCCATCAGTGGAGATCTGCAAAAGAGAGTCTACTTCATTAAGTCAAACTTGGAACTTTTAAGAAAATGCTGAAATTGCAAAGAATAATGTTTTTGATATGAGATTTAGAAAGCAAATGATACATTGCTAAACATAGCTTGTGAATACTATTCACATTCTTGGTTTA